>MVGU01001453.1:45000-57500 GCA_002005505.1 Botryococcus braunii | reverse complement strand
TTGCTTCTAGGCCAAGTTGGAACTGTTCCGGTGTAACGAGGCTCGTATCCCTCCGAGTGTGTGAGTAGGATTCTGACGTGGATTTTTGCTGCATCACTCTACTTTCAGCTCTGGCCTATTCTTGGTGAATGTTTGCTTACATCGTATGCCAGTCGAGAGAAAGGGTCATGGAAGTCCATACGAGCAATGTTGTAGGGTTCCTTGAATAGGTACATGCAAGGTGTTGCATGTTGGTGTGGGGTCAAAACCTTTTAAATCCTGGGCTCCTCAAAGATGGTAGGCATTAAGTGGCAGAGACTGGGAATTGGCGCAGATCAAAGAGTAGTGGACTGGCCCCTGACAGACTGGAAGATTGCCGTCATTATCACAGCTCTCTGTAAGTTATTCCTGGGATTCCTCAAGCAAGCCCTCACTTGATGGCTCCTGTTTTCTTTATGGGTGTATTGTTATCGCTGTTGTTGTGTGAAGGTTGGTTGGGGATGGGGATCTTGTAACGACTCTGTTTTTTTTGGTGCTGTTCAACAGATGTCGTTGGAGTGGATGTGGGTCGCCGCATTATGCGAAACAGAAAGCCCGTCAATGTGAAGAACTTTTCTCAACTACATAACCTCATTATGTTTTTCCTGAGTCTGTACATGGTCATTGAGACCGTCACTCAGGTATGCCGTCAGAGTCCACAATACCGCTCTCAAAGTTTTTAGCTATTGAGTTGCTTGTTACAGATTTTTGCCACATTATATGACAGCCACTTTCTGGCACTTCAATGCTCATGATTATATTGCTGAGTCCATGTGTCAGATATGTGCTGTGTCTGCCATCGGTATCGCTCTTAATTTGTCCATTATTTGTTGGGTTCAGTACGGTAGGTCTCAGGCAATTGTGAAAGCTACAATCCCTTGGCTGTTATGGGTTATGTGTGCCATATGGTTTTGCTGTTTTGCATCTGACTGTGTTTCTCAGACGTTACAAAGATTTTGAATGGGCTGATGCCTTACTGTGGACTGCAGGCATACGTCAATTTTGGCTGGGGCAAGAAGCTGAACATCTGGGGCAACTTCGCGGAGCCTGGCGATACGTTCAGCCCCAGTGGCTACCGCCTAGCAAGAGTTATTTGGATTCACTACCTTTCCAAGGTAATCAGAAGTTTCTAATGAGTCAGTAGTCGTGTTTCTTGGGCAGACATTGGGTTATAGGGTCAACTTCTGTGTAATTGGCTGCCGTGCTGACAATCTCTCTGTCTTCATGCCATGGCTTCCCAACTTGATCTCGTGAATCACTACCTGAATGATTTCCTCATTTGCCTTGCAGGTGTATGAATTTACAGACACACTCATCATGATCCTCAAGAAGAATGATCGCCAGATCAGCTTCCTCCATGTGTATCACCATGCTTCAACATTCTTCCCTTGCTGGTGGGCTGCAATTAACTTTGCCCCTGGCGGAGATGTATGGTTCATCTGCGCTTTGAATTCCTTCGTCCATGTGGTCATGTAAGTCCTCGCCCTCGCACCTCGTTTCATACTGGACATTTAAGGGTAAATAACAAAAGTCTGAGGTCCAGTATGAACCAAGTCCATCAGCTTCATATGACATGTTTGGATCACCTTCATAGGTTAAGGACTGATTGTTGTGAAAATGGCAGTCTCTTCTATCGGGTTTGTTATTTTCAATTAGCAGCTTTTAGATAGGGTAGGTGCATGCGGGTTTCTATGACTGATTGTTGCAAAATTCTTCGGTCAACAATCAAGAGCTCCAGTTTTTTGAAATGTTCTGTGCAGTGGGGCATTGAAAATTTGTGCTTTTGCCCTGCAGGTATGGCTATTATCTTCTGGCTGCTTCTGGCGTGAAAGTTCCGGAGCAATTGAAGAAGGGCATTACCACCATGCAGATGGTCCAGTTTGGTCTCCTCAATTTGCAGACATTGTATGGTCTTTTCGGACCTCACAACTATCGCCCTCGCATAGTTGTGGTCTTGGCTTTGTTCCAGTCGATCGTATTCATGTCACTCTTCTACAGCTTCTACAGGTGAGTGACCATTCCTACCTCAAAACATCTGTGGATTTATACTGTCTGTTGAGAAGGTCTCTGTTAGGTTGTGCTAGATCAGGTTGTAAAAGCTGAAGAAAACGGTGCCATTATGAGCATGCTAATTTAGGTTCCTCCACGTTAACCTAAAAATAATGGTTGGGGAGCTTCTTGGAGGTAGAATGGTCTGTCTCAAAAGACATGTACATGGTTGCTGGGTCAATATTCTATCTGACACAGCTGTTTGAATGTGAAATTGGGAAGTGGTGCGAGCTTGTGTACCTTCCAACTTCTGGAAGCTGTAGTGGGATCAAGGGGTCTGCTGATCGGGGTGTGGATTTTGGGGCTTTAGGCAAGCATACAACAAGAAACCAGCCAAGAAACAGGCGTGAGAATGGGCGAAAGCAGGCGATGTTCTTTCCGCTCTAAGCTATTGTTCTGGAGCCAGCATGTAGCTGAGGATCCGACTGGTTTTTAGGGCTTCCCAATTTGTGTTCTTAGTTATCTTGTTGCTTGCCTACTATCGTCCTAGACAAGCATGCATAGGGAGGTTTGACCCCCGGGCAGGAGAGGCGGGACATGTCTTGCTGACCACCGGAGTTGAATGTGGTGCCCTCCAGGGCTTTCCGAATACGAACATCCTTCTTGTGTATGTTTGTAGATGTGGACCCTCATATGAGCCAAAGGTTTCATAAATGCATGAACATTTGGCAGACACATTATCATGTGGTCGTAGCAGTGGATTTGCGTGTCCACCCGTAAATGCAGGGGTTAACCTTCACTTTTTTCCCTTTAAAGAACTAGGATTCAGGAATTGCAAGAGGTTCGTTTGACCCTCCCTGGAATGTAGGATGCAGCCTTCTGATAGGCTGTGTGAACCTGCAGAACTGCAGTAAGCCAGTGCAACAAGAAATGGTTTTTCTGCTCATGTACTTTATTTTGAAGTATTGTGACACGTGTGTTCAATTTGGGGGGGGGGGGAGGGGGGGTGTGTTTTTTCTCCGGTGAAACTGGGACTGATCTCTGTACATACTGTCAATATTTCGATTCTTTGGGGGTGTGGTCTGTGACGACCACAGCCCTGTATACTCATCGATGATGCTTATTATTGAATGGGCTTGGCTCCAAATGTAGGGGCTAGCTCATTTCACCCGACTACAATTTCATTCAGTCGGTCAAACCTCTTGAAATGGGGGCAGAAAAGACTCGTTTCGATGCAAGATGGTCCTGCTGAGGTGTGCTCACTCCGCAGATTGTGGAAGGGCCACAGTTTCCTGTGGCGCTGGTTTCTGATGATGTTGGCACACAGAAATTGTATTGCCTGGGCAGGAGCTCATGTATGGAAGGAGAGATGTGGAAGAGAGTACATGTCCCATATTGTAAAAGGGATGTGGGAGTTGTGGGTGTGTGTCCACGAATTTAAGTTACATTATTTGAGCAGACATTTTGACATCCACTGGGGCTGAAGAGGATTCTGGCACCGATTGTCAGAAACAGCAAGACCCGTATCCAAAGACATCAGCACAGAATGTGGAACTCTCGTTGTCTTGAGGGTAGACATCTTTTTAAGAAAGGAAAGATGCTGGGTCTTGGAAGTAATTGTAGCAGAAGAAACATTCAGAAACCATGATTAATGCGCAGGAAGTTGTATACCAATCGCAGAGCAGCAACCTTTGATATTCAAAGGAGCAGTGCTTGAAAACAGGCCAGGGAAATTCATGTTTCAAACTTGCCTTTCCCTCTAGTTAGCATGATGATGAAGAGTGTGAGCTGAGTGTGTCGAGGGAAGCGATACAGCACCTGTGTAGCGTAGAGCATTTGATGTGTTAGTGTGCTTGCTGCGATTGCATGCTCAGCATGCGGAATGGAGTACCCGAGCAAAGAAACGATTGATCAGCAATTAAGCTGTTTTGATGATAAAGTTTTTTGTAATATGTCGTCTGAATGTGTTCTGTTCCATTGCATGCATGCATGCTCTTTCCCATGTCACATACGAATAGTGCCAAAAACAGAAAGTTGTTGCACGTGCAGGCTGGTTTTGGGGTGGGAGAATGTGTTGTAGGGACGGATTTGGCCGTGTTACTTGTGACTGCGGGTAAATAGATTGCACTTGTAGGTCATGGGTGATTGCTTACGGTCGTGATGTCTACACATTGCATATCCATCGCTTTGCCTTACATGCCTTGGAAACTATGGAAACACCTGTCTCACAGTGGCACATTTGAGGGTGCAAGCCACCCAACGAAAGCACCGACAGGTTAACCAGCTGTGGACCTCGTCATCCTTGGAATTGCACATCAGTAGACAACTTCATACTACATGCCGAACCTCTTTTCGCCCTAAAAAGGCTCTTTTCCCCCTTGAAAAGCCCACTCCCCTGACCACCTTCTCTCGCTCATTCCTACTCCCAGAACTCCTGCTTCCGCATTTTCCAAAAGCGAAGCTCTCTCAACGTCTACCTTCGTGGACACCAACCCCAACATACCCCGCATAATGGGGTGCGAACTTTTTCAGGACGCTAACTCCAATGCCCCATAGAGGACAGATCCAAACAAGTAGGCACCAGCATTCCTGTGCATCTATGCCCTTCAGAGCCGATAGACACTAAGATCTTTATGTTGTCGATGGGAATTATCATATCCGCTCCCACATCTCCTCCCCTCCTGCCAGTCACTCTTGAGGCAGTTTGCACCGAAGTTTTCAAAACCGAGTGGGTTTCAGCCCTTTGGGCAGCTTTATAATGGGATTCAGTCGTTTTTGGTAAGCCAATTACCCGCATAGGGGCCGCGCCGCCGGTGCATTGGAGAAACTGAAACTGGTGCAAAGTAGGTTGGAGCGTCTGGACCGGCACATATATAATAAACAGTCTCCTGGGGCCGCATCATCTGAGAAGGTGAAATTCCTAGTCGTTGGAGCTGTCACGTAGTTGCCATGGTGTACACCAAGTGTGAGTGACTTGAAAAGGTGACCACCCTCATTCCTGGAGCTGTCACGGTGTGCACTAAGTTTGGTACCTTGGGGTCATCTTCTCTTCCTCTCTTGGCTGTGCCCCACTTTCCGCATCTTCCCGGGAGTATGCAGGTTGTCTTGGAGCACGCTCCTTTCGGAGTATGGTCGGCTCACTGGGCTTCTCTCTATTGCATTACACTTAATTCTTGTTCTGTGTTCAGCTGGTTGCGTCCCACGCATTAGTGGACTCTGAGGAATGAAGTCTTTCCAATGCCTGCGTACTCAGGGCTTTTCGGGCCTTTACGTCTCCATTGCCGGCCGGTGTCGAGCCGTGAGCATTGTGTGGTTGTAACACGCAGTGGCCCGTAACACTAGGGATGTCCGGACAACATTCCCAGCCCCGCTTCAAAAAAATGATCCTGGCCCACAATAATGCTACGTGGATGCAACGGGTATTTGTTGTTGGAACTTGTCGGTGTCCCTTCCAAGAGATCCATCTCTTTGCCAGAGTGGCTCGTGGTGTTGCGTCCTTGGTGTGACCACCTGGTAGCCCACGTGGACTGGATCTGTCATGAAAGCGGGGTGGGAATGTTGTCTATCCGTACACGACTGATGCCCATTTCATGCACTCCAAAAGACGTAGAGCCATCCAAAGTCTATCCGTTCCCGCTCGTTGCGTCCGTGGCATGATGTCGGTGTCATCCCTTAACTTTGCCCGTCTGAGCATAGCCAGCTCCGATCCTACCACTGGAGGTTCGTCACCCTGCTCACGTTTCACTTCACACCCTCTTACTTGCACATCTGATTTCGTATGGCTATAAAAGGGGTTCCCTCCCCACCTGCACCGCTGTGACTTGAGGAGATGAGCCGTCAATGTCGTTGGTCCCAACCTTCCTCTCATGCATGAAGACGAAGGTCTGCGCAGTGACGTGCCTGGCCAGGCATGGGTATGGAACGGCCAGATCCCCCGTACCACGCTGCCAAGCTAAGGTGAGGACAGTGTCGAGGTCAACGCGAAGTGAATGCTGGCCAAGGGTTGCCGACCTTGCCCTGCCCTTCAGCAAACGACAAGGTCGCCACAGTCATCCAGAGCCCCTCAATCAGTCCATTGGGGTCCTTCTTGGAAAATGGGGACTAAGGCTGGTACTGCAGAAGGCAGCGGCAGGACTGGGGGCCCCACTCTTGGGGGCCCTATTGGTTGATGCAAGGGGGAAAACAACCAAACAGTAGCTCCAGGACTGTGTGAGGGTTTGAACCAGGGCATGGTCACGAAGCAATGAAGCAGGGTCATTAGAAAGGTCGAGGTAAGTGCGCTGCCCGTAAAGGTTTGGAAGGCTGTGCATGGCGTTGGCTCCACCAAAATTGGGACCTCCAACAGCGCCAGATCGGATCTTGCGATTAGTGCGCAGTACTCAGCCTCAACAGCCACGCCAAGAACTAGCGGGGCAGTGAACGGCCCGATAAGGCTGCTCTGGAGGAGTCTGTTTGCGTGATCGATGCAAAGTAAGTTCACCTGAGGAGGGAGGTGGCGGTGGGGATCCCAAGACCCCTTCAGCATTGGGTGACGCTGCCAAGTGTGCTGCAAAGGGCAAAACCGCTGTCCCCTGCAGCGACGACGGAGTGGAAATTCGGCCTTAATTTATGCGCTTTATAAAGCGCATGAAGGCCAAGAAAAGTGACGCAGCTGCAGGTGACGGCATGGACCCCGCTGTTATAACTACCTTAAAAGGCCATTGAGACGATCCCCACCGCCCCTTCCCCCGTCGGGGCGGTCCTTGCCGCCGCCGATCGCTCCCTCCCTCTCTCCTCTCCTTTACTTGATGAGCTCCACTTGTGGCTGGCGGAGATTGACAAGCGCAAAAGCGAGGCGGTCACGGCATTCACGAGGGCCCAAGGTACGGAAGCCGCCCACCCTACTGACAATCTGATGGGCGCCCACAAGATGCTATAATTGGTGTTCACGAAGGAAGCCCAGGGGGAACCCGTAAGGGAAATAAGGGGTGGGGGCGCCCAGACATGGTTCTGTTGGAGGCTGAGGCTCAAATCAACTGCTGGAGCTCGGTTAGATACCAATTGGACTGCACACTGTCCCACTGACAGGTACCAACGACGGTAATGTCATACACTTGCCATCCTTGTGGCATTTCTTGGCGCTCCTGATGGAGATCACAAACCAGGGGTTCACAAACCAGCAGTGGAGAGCAGCGGGGAGAGTGGGTCCCCTTGCTGGACCACAGAGGTAGATTCGAGAAGGTGTGGTCCAGCATGCTGTCAGGCAGCGCAGCAGCATGTCATCTGAACATAATGTGATGAGGCAACGAAAGGGCGGACGACTGCTGTTTGCATGCGGTTGCGATCAACAGTGGTAAAAGCAATCTGGAAGTCCACAGTGACAATGATAAGATCAGGGAAATACTGCGGGTCTGGTACTAAGGGGTGGAGGGCGTGGACCAGGGCCTCAGTGCCCCTGCGGTCACCGACACCAAATATCTACTGACGGCAGACAAGAAAGCTGCAAGGGCCCCTCTGAAACAAGCCGGCGCAGGGTGAGGCTCACAGCAGTGCCATTCTGGCTCCGGACATTTGTCCTCCTCTCTACATGACACTGACATCATATGAATTCCCCCCCAGTGTGTATCAAGTGCTGGGAAGAAACTGCTGGGAACACATACTCCTGAGAGGCCAAAACTTACACCAAGACCAAACTCGTACCTTGCCAAAATGGGTTCATCAGACCCAGATGATTTGTGGGGCCTGCAGAAGAAGCCCTCCACCACTGCCAAAGCCTCTGAAACTTAATGTCGGGATGTTTCTTTCAGGCATCCGGGGTTACACGATGGCGGCCACACGCTACTGCTGCTCTTTGTATTCAAACGATGACTTGCCAAACCAAGTCCATGGTGTCAAAGCCCAGGTGATTATGGGCCACAACGCACCCATACATTGAAGCTGGCCTGTTGAAACTAAGTCAGCAGGCTCCAAATGAGATATTACCCATAGTTTGTCGAATGGGCAAGGGCTTACAATGGCTAGCCTGGCTGCCTGGGCTGACTTTATATACGTAAAGCTATTGAAAGCACCAGGTCTCCTGGACATAGTACACATGTAATTAATGCTTTTGACAAAAAAAGACCCCACATGGTCCCACCAACTCTCCCTCAACTCCGGTCAAAACTCCTGAAAATCGAATAGATTGGGCAAGCTGTGAGAGCCCCACCCAGTAATTGGAGATTCATGAAAACGCTCTAGTACTGGATTATCGCTTGAGAAGTCAGGGCTTTCAGATCTCGGCTTCTGGGCTGCAAGATCAGCAAGTGCATGACTTTCAAACCAGACAGGAAGGGTCGACTCTAATCTCTCGAACTGTACACTCTTCATCTTTCTTTCCCTTTGTACTTAGCTTATCACCACCCCGCTAGGGAAGACAAAATGCGTCCAAGGGGGGCAAAAAATTGGTTCCTTGTGACAAGCATCTGTCTCGTCGGCCAGACAAAGACCTGCAACTGGGGGCACATCGTTTCAATCTCTCCAGCTTGAATAGCGGCCTTGCGTTGTGGCGGCTCCACCAGCCTCATCCCGTCATGGGAAGGCTAGGAAGCCCAGTCGATTCCGCGATGGCCTGATTTAGCAGATTTCCGAAACTGGACACGCCGCGGTCTAGTGCACTGCCGGGGGCATGGATCGCTGAGCCTTCCCCAACAGCAGCACCCGTGCTGGAACTAGCCGTTCCAATGTTGAGGCGCTCGCTCCCGGAGGATCCCACATCAACGAGCGACAGACTGGTGGAGTTTGCAATTGCCATTCCAATCCGTTGGCCGACGTCAGCAAAGGTGCTGTTCATCAAAGCCGTCACATTCCCGACGAGGTCTGTCAGCTCAAGGGTGGGCGTTTTTGCCAAGTCCGGAGGCGAAGCGTCCGCGGAGTTCCCCTGCTGTGTGGCAGGTTGTACATCAGTCCCGCTGGCAGAAGCCGCGTCAGAAGAGGCAGCCACCCCGCTGCGCTGCGATAGGAAAATGTCGGCTCGCTTTCCCCGTGCAGCCGTCGTTGACGGGAACATGTCTGCGGAAGTTTGGGCCGTTGCCCCTCCTCCGGCGGGCGCTGCTGTGGTGCTCGCCCCTTGCTGGGAAGAGGCTGCCTGGCGGGCCACTGTCTGCACAGCTCCCGTCACCATCTTGGCCAGCTGCCCCACAAGTTCCCCATGCCTCCAAGTCATTCTGTGTCCTTGGTGACACCCCGCCACATTTGGATGCCCTCAGCCCAATACCCGTTTCTTGAAGAGATTCAAAAAGAAAGCAGATCTAGTACAAACCCATAAGCCACCAGCCCACATACATGTATAGCACAAGGACTAGCAAAGTCTCACAAATCCGTTTTGTCGTGATGCCCTGTAGCTCTCATGCATGGCATGTGGACCATCATCTTCTTCGTTTCAGTTTATCTGACCAGTTTTCCTTTCTCAATCACCTCTGCACGCCATCTTCCCTTCAATTTGCCCTTTAAAGCTGTCCCACCATATGCACACGTTCTCTCCATCTCCATCTCCATCTCCATCTCTCTCTCTCTCTCTCTCTCTCTCTCTCTCTCTCTCTCTCTCTCTCTCTCTCTCTCTCTCTCTCTCTCTCTCTCTCTCTCTCTCTCCCTCTCTCTCTCTCTCTCTCTCTCTCTCTCCCTCCCCCCCCCCCCCCTCTCTCTCTCTCTCTCTCTCTCTCTCTCTCTCTCTCTCTCTCTCTCTCTCTCTCTCTCTCTCTCTCTCTCCCCTTCTCTTTTTTCTCCCCCTCCCTTCCCACCCCACCTGCAACGATAAATGGCAGTCTATCATTTACTCCCCTGTTCTTGCGTTCTCCACCCTCTCCGTTACCATCCTCCAGCCAGTCCTTGTAAGGCCCACCCTTTTGTAGAAATTGCCAGTTCACGCTAAGACCTGCGACATTCAAAACTAGCTAGTAGTAAAATGTGCAGATGTCTTTTCTGTGTTGCTCAAGGAAGGGGGAGGTGTGTGATGGAGAGACGAAGTGGGGGAGGGAAGTTACCTGTTGGAAGCCAGGGTCCTGGACGGTCTGCACGACCTGGCGCACCACAGGGTCCCGGTTGGCCACCTGCTGGACGACAGCATTCACGGCGCCCTGCGCGACTTGGACCATGGGGTTGGCGGCGCCAGAAGCTGCCGCTGCCCCGGCCCCGCCCCCGCCACCGGCCCCCCCGCCTCCCCCCGCTGCTAAGAGGTTGCTGGCTGCCCCAGTCAACGCAGTGATGGCCTGCCCTGCCTGGGAGTTGCCTGTCAAGGCGGTAGCTGCCTGCGCTGCTGCCTGCCCCACCCCACCTCTCTGTGAGAACGTTCTTCCCCAGCCTCAGCCCCACCCAACAGCCTGACATGCTGGACGAAACAGGGCTATCTATGTGGAGAGTCCATCACATCCTATGCTGTTTCAAATTTCCTTGATCGATCCCCGTGCTGGAAAACACTCCTGAGTTTCTCTGGTCGTACCCAAAGACATGTGCGTCCCAGAGATCAAAAAGGTGGGGGGGGGGGTCTGTATACAGCCAAGCCAGCGTGCAGAGCAATCAGGGCATGAGCCCTCTCCCCACAAGGATGGGATGTTAGACCTTGAGCACGGGCAGGGGACACAACCAAACCATCAAATAGATGAGTCAACGGTATTTGCAATAGTTTATTGTGGAGGGTAAGTGCAGAAGAACAAGGGGGAGGGCGGAGCACCCTGGCATGGGAGGGGGGGGGCGGTACCTGAGCGGCAGCCTGCTGTGCAGTCTGGGCGGGTTGAGAAGCTTGGAATGCCAGTGCTGAGCCTGAGCCCCCCACTGCATCCCAGGATCCTGATCAGCAAAATTCTTTAGCCTGTTCTAAGAGGACCCTGTGTTTCCACTCCGTGACTCCATGGATGCTACTTTCCACTGCACATAATCCCTAGCCCTCCATATGCGCGAGAGCGCGCATGTGCGCGCGCGCGCGCGCGCACACACACACACACACACACGAGGGAGGGGGGAGAGAGAAAGGGGGAGTGCATGCTCGCCAAGAGAGAGAGAGGGTGGGGGGGGGGTGAGGAGGGAAGAGAGACTTGCGAGGGAAGGAGAGGGAGAGGGAGGAAAAAAACAGGGTGAAAGAAGGTGGAAGACGTCTTTCGTGACCGTACTCAAAGAGAGTTAGGCAGGCGGGGTAGTCAGAGTGGGAGAGGGTGGGGAGCAGGAAAGGAGCCAGAGTGAGAAGCATTTGGGGAATGGACGGGGACGGGGAGACAGCGTGGAGTACCAGAAAAGGGGGGAAGACCGAGGGTGGGAAATGAGGCTGGATTGACAGTAAAGAAAAGAGAGGGGAAGGGGCCTATAACATAAAGGGAAGCGGGGCCACACCTGGGGTGCCGCTGGCATGGTCCCAATCGTTGGTAATTGCAGCCCCCTGGGCGGGAGTGGGAACCCAACGGTTTGTAGTGGAATCCCAGTATCCTCCGGAGGATGCAGAAGCCGGGGTGGCATGCGCTGCATTGTCGACCACAACTGCACCAGCCCCGTTGTTTGTGGTGGCGCTTGTGCTGGCCCCCACCTGCTGGTTTGCTGCTGGTACAGGCACCCATGTGTTCTTTGTACTGTCCCAGTACCCTCCTTCCGCTCGTGGGTCGGTGCTGACCCAGCGGTTTGTGGCAGGATCCCAGTAGCCAGGGGCATTAGGGTTGTCAGAGACCCAAACGCTCCGCGCTGCATCCCAGTGCTGCTGCTGAGGTGGCGGAGAGGCGTCGGAGACCCACATGTTCCTTGCAACATCCCAGTAGCCCCCCAAAGTCCTTTTTGGGGGGCTTCCGATCAATGCGGAGATAGACGTGGACGACGCTGCAGGGCTGGAGACCACGCTGCCTTGTGCAGGAGTGGCCGGTGGAATTGAGGGGGTGGTAGGCCTCACAGCAGGGGAGCTCGTGTCAGCTGCCAGGGCGTTGAGGAGGGCCGGAGACGCAGAGGTGATGTTGCGGTCTGGCGGGTTTACCCAGCGGTTGTTGACAGCATCCCAGTGGCCTGTTGCCTGGTTGCTTGGGGTGGTGCTTGTGGTGGTGCTTGTGGTGGTGCTTGCACCCCCATTGCTGGGCCAGATTGGGCTTCCCTGCGCTGGCACTCGTATTAAAGGTAGGGCCAGCACAGGCGGTCGACCCGTGCTCTACTGCACTTGAACATCCCTCAAGCCTCACTGTTGACTACAAACATGCTCCCTACAGCCCTCTCATATGCACAGACATGCAATTTCTCGAACACACACGCGCGCACACACACACACACACACACACACACACACACACACACACACACACACACACACACACACACACACACACACACACACACACACACACACACACACACACACACACATGTATTGCAGAAAGCTGAGGGTGGCAAAAATCCCTGCGTCATGTGAATGTCTGGTGCATTTGCCAAGAGAATTCTTTTCGGATGGCTGCTCATCTTAATGCCACCCCACTTAGGAAAACATGCATCGAATGGAATGAAACAAAGAGAGAAGT
>MVGU01001453.1:30000-40000 GCA_002005505.1 Botryococcus braunii | reverse complement strand
TCACAAGCATCCACAACATATTAATGGGAAGGATATACTTAGACCATAAAGGCAGCTGGCTTGTACGGAACCCAGGAGGAAACCTGAGCGTTCGCATGAAGTTTGCAGGGAACAGTATTCTAGCTTCAAAGCGCAAACATGAGGTAAGAATTTGGAGTCCTGTCACTTCCTTTTTGTTGTAATCAACTGTGATTTGATGTCTTAGTGGGAGTGAGGGAGCAGGTTACAGGAATTGTTGAGGATGCTGGCAAGCCAATACAGGGGTTAAGTTTGCACGGGAAATGGAGCAAATCACTTTCGGCAACTTTCAAAGATGGCTCCTCCAAGATCCTGTGGTCCATGAATCCCCCTCCAGCAGTAGCGAACAGGTTAGTACAAATTGTATTGTTCTTGATTGTGTAAATGTGCGTCATGTAATTGGTGTCTTAACTGGTAGGCGCAAGTCTCCTTAAAAATTTGTTAAGAGCTATGCAGGTATGATATGACGAGGTGGGTCTTGTCCCTTAATGCTGTCTCCCCTGAGCTTGCTACCAAGCTGCCACCCACTGACACCAGATTCCGCCCAGATCTGCAATATCTTGAGAAGGGTGCCTATGATAAGGTATGTCCATATGTCATATTAATGCGCCTTAGCCAGAACATTATCTTCGGTGGGGTATTTCGTTGTGGGTTGTCGTTAAGGAAAAAATATGATGCGGTCAGATTTCTGCTTTGTGGATTTTCCATGCAAGTTCTCTCTCTCTCCCTCTCCCTCTCCCCCCCCCCCGTCTCCCTCTCTCTTCCGTAGGGTTGGGGGGAGGGAGGAGGGACTTGTCAGGTGTCTTGAGGTTAAACTTGAACTGCAAGCTCGCATGGACACCCCAAGTGTTTCGGGATATTTTGATCAGCATTTTGAATGGTTTGAGAGTTGTTGTAAACCTGATTCAGCTGCATCCCACAGTCAGAACTGCAATTGTCTACATGCACAAGCATATTTGTTGCAAAGCCGGAGTGAGAATGCCAAATAATGCATATATGTCTATAGTTTGGTAAGAATTTTGAGTACCTGCAGTATGCTTCAAGATAGCAAATAGCGCATGTTAAAAGCACTCTGATCATGATTAATCCCCAGTTCGACCGAATCTGCGGAAGATGTGGGCATTTGCCAGGTAATGAGTATAGAGCATAATTGGTTTCCACTGATTTGTTGCAGGCGACTGAAGAAAAGCTTCGCCTGGAGAGGAAAGAAAAAGATGAGGTAGCATCAGCTGCAAAGCTAGGCAAGCCCTTGGGACCTCGATGGTTCAAACGTAGGCCAGGCAACCATGTTCTTGGGGAAGACTTTCTCTATGAATATGCGGGTGGATACTGGGAGTCTCGCATGTGTGGCAAGTACGGCCATCTGAGATGTCCTTTCGACTAGCTCATTTCTCCCAGGGCTGTATGGGGCAACCTTCGAGATTTTTTGATGGTAGATGAAGGGCCAGATTTGCGTGACATGCCTGTTCACTCCATATTTCACATTGATGGATATTGAGTGCAAAGACATAAGGTCTGATCAACAGTTTTGCTAGTCTGCGGACGAGTGTGTGCCTGTGTGCTCCAACTTCATGAAGAATCTGAGAACCCACCAGTAGTGTTTGAAGTTGCCGTAAATTAGAGTAGGGTAGTGTATGCGGTGTGCACAGTGATATCCGGTCTTTATTTATTCTTATTCAGCAGAGGCTAGATTGTAAGAAGGGACACACATCATCATTAGCGCAAGGTACTTCATGCAGTCCTTGGCGAGGGAGCTGTACCACACCTCAAAATCTGAATCTTGATACGAACATGTTGCAGCAGTGCGAGGTTCAGGGCTGGTGGAAACGGCAAAGCAGTGGCTGACTGAAGAAAGGAAGAAAACTCTTGGAGGGTTGGGGAATGCGGCGGAGGACCTTCTGTCGAGGCTTCAGGGCCTCGTCAACCCGGCTGTTGTTGCCCATGAGGATTTGGTGTGGTTCTCAGTACAGCGGCGGGTTAGTTTTGTGATTGCACGGGCGGTTGGGCCGCAGCTGGCGTCGCGCCTCCCTTGTGGAGGGTAGTCTTCAATTTCCAGGTCTGGGGGTGGGAGGGTTGTGGGGTTGGATTTCCTCTTATTGTAATCAAGATAAGCAAAACCATTTTCAGGCCAAATTTAACCTATAAAGAGTCTCAGCAGACTAACTGAAAGATCCTGAAGTGTGGAGCCTTACTTAAGGCATGGCATAAGATCATAATGCATCTTAAAAGGACTAATCCAAGGATGGTAACGCACACCGTGCTTACAGCAAAGAAGAATGTTCACGAATTTAGAGCGCCAAGAAGTCTATGTGCTTCTGCAGCACATGTGAGTGCGATAACACAGCTACCGGCTCTCATTGATTTCAGGGCGTTGTTTGAGAGCGTAAATAGAGACTTATTGTCTTGGCCATGAGCTCCGCAAACTTCATACAGTTTTCTAGCCAGAAATGTTTTTGCACGTGGCAATGGCATTGTGAGATAGCATATGGAATCAGCAGGCTTGCCCATCATGGCCCATTGGTCAGCCCCAATTTCTGACCCTCCTTTTTTTTTTTTTTTTTTTTTTTTTTTGAGCTACTGTGGTCGCTTGACGTCACACTATTTTCAGTGGAAAATCTAAACAGTTGCTTTGCCACTTGTTTTTTGGATCTCTATGTGAGTTCCCAAGATTCTAGGGCCACCAATTAGAATACCGTTCAGAGAGGATATATTGACACTCTCCCAAGCAATATGTCAAAATATTCGAGACCCTGCCGCAGTTGTAAATCTTGGAGGTCACTGACCACTGCAATGTATCTCCTCTAAACCACGTGTTTTGCCAGACATTGGAAGAAAATTGTATGTAAAGCTATCCTCGTGTAATTCTAATTATTTTCTCACAATGGAGGTAACACCGTACAAAAAGGTTTATCTGTGAGCCAGCTGGGCAGGCATTCTCTGAATCAATATGATATTTTTAGCATGATTGGATAATACTAGCGATAACACTTACTGTTTTCGAACATGCAAGCAATCTCTTGTCAGGCTGAACACAACTGTCCAATCGGCACAGTGCTGCACAGGTCCGTGAACTTGCAACGGCTCTTTGGAAGAAGAAGTTCGGAGTCTAGATGTGTTTTTTTTAAAAAATAAATAAAAAATAATCCAATGCTTTTGATTACATAAGAGGAAGTCAAAACCCCCCACCATCCCCAAGCAAATCCATCCCCCGACCCTAAACTCGCACATCAACCCCCACATAAGGGAGCCGCGCAGCCAGCTGCCGCCCCACGGCCCGAGCAATCGTGAAGCTCACCAGCCGGTGCGTAGACAACCACACGAGGTCCTCATGCGATACTACAGCCTGATTAACAAGGCCTTGGAGCCGCTTCAAGAACTCCGCCGCCGTATTGAAACCCCCAAACGTCTCGAAGGCGAACATAACCACACGTGGCGGCTGCCTGAGCAAGACCTCCCTATAGGAAGCCAACTTGCCAGCCGCGGCCTGCGCCGCCGCCCCACCAGGCACAAAATCCCCCCACTAGCCCCAAAAGAGGCAGCGAGTGGAGAGGTCCCACCAACATCGACATAAAGGTCGCTACCCCCATCCCAATCAGCAAACATTAAGTCCGGCCGATGCGCCTCAAACCCCAGAACCCGAACCGGGAGGGGGGTTTCTGTTATATTTTAGAAGAGAGACATGTGCCTTTCCCTCAGGAGAGTAATAGTGGCCAAACCAGCTCTGATCAGGTGGCGGGAACAATCCTAGAATGAGTAATAGGTGGCAGAACCTAGAAGTTCTGCCGGAACTAATCTAGACCAATTTCATTCGATTAGAGAGAATGAGGTAATCAGACGCGGTTTGCTAGGAAGGATATATATCGCTGGCACGATAGGGCGAGTCACTTGATTGGGACTATAAAAGCACTTCGGGTGTTTGTCTCTTGACTGTTGCCAGTCAAGTCGTCTCACACAGTCGTCACTGCTTGCTTCTCGACACACAACAAGAGTGCCGCCGGACTAAACACCCTCGTGCCGGGTCATACAGGAAACGCCAAGCTCATAAGTTTACAGTTTCCCAGGTGACCATCGCCTCAACCTCCTTTCCTATCCGAAACATGTCCCGCATCGCATTATGGCGAAAAGTAACCGCCACCCCACGCCCCACCCGACACTGAACGGCGTGGTCACCCCATCGATCCATGTCCTGACCACACCGGGGACACGGGGCCCCAGCGGGGAACATGGATATCATCAGCTGGTACCGGAGTCGACACTGGAGTTCAATGTTCGACATGACTGGGCCCATGCGCTCGACTGGGAGCGCCAAAAGTCAACCATGAGCATCAGGCCGGGCCGCGGACTCAATCACTTGGACGAAACGTTCCCTAGCGGGTAACGCACGAAGAGCGTGCTGGCGTTTGATGGCTAGAAGCTCACTCAACTTGCGCTGGACGTCAGTATCAAGAAACACTTCGTTCAAAAGCTCCCAGTCAAATTCCGGGCAAAAACCCATGAAGGACAAACGGGCCTCCTCAACGGCCCTAGACACAGGCACCTCCCAACCAGCTAAAACCTCCCTCCTCCTGGACCCGATAGGTCTGCAGGACGGAAGCTAAAAGGCCACGGGCAAGATGTCTTCAGCCTGAACAATTCCCAACCCACCGGCAGAAAGAGGCAACGCTGCCATCTCTGCCTGCAGAGACCCGAAACCAGGTCCCTCCGCCACGACAATTCTATTAAGGGAGGAATGTAGGGCATCGTCAAATACTGCTACCCCTGCCGCGAGCGCATGGGGAGGAGAACAGCGCTGGAAGTGAACCATCCTACAAAGGCCCATACAAGCTTTGAGCAACAGGAGCTCCACCTGAGGGTCATCTAAGACCGCCAGCCTACTCATAACGCGACCGACCTCTTTGGCCTTATCCCCAACAAGAGCTGAAACAAATTTGTTTAAACAACCTTGATGCAGACAGGGGACCCCCTAAAAGACGAACCCCCAGCTCATGGCTTTGTCGAATCTCTGCGGGGAAGCCCACCTGCCGGCGAGGATCAAAACACGGCCACCACAAGAGACATTTGCTCAAATTGAGCACAATCCCCCATTTCGGACCCTCAACCACAACCTGGCCCAAATATGCAAGGCATATACCGTACCTACACTAATTATTGGGCATTAAATTTATTTTGGGCACCCAAAAAACCCTAAATTATTATTAAAAATAAGAAATAATCCGAAAAATAATGGCGCTAATTATTGGGCACACCCTCCAGGAGGGTCAAGGAATATTTTTAAATATTTTTTAGAACCCCCTTTCATCGTACTAGATAGTTGATCAACATTGAAAACGGTGGGTTTTCTGACAAAAACACATCACAGTATTTTTTTGATATTTTATAGTCATCGGAACATCCCTACACCTCGAGGACGCACGTACCACAGACAAAATTCCAGAAAATAATGGCGCTAATTATTGGGCACCCCAAGGGGCGGATGGCCATCCGCCCGTTTATTCGATTTATTTTTAATTTGGGCGCCGAAACATGTAGTGCCCAATAATTAGTGTAGGTACGGTATACATACATATACCGTACCGGCAATAAAAGTATTTTGGGGACCCAAAAGGACCCGTCATTTTCCCCTCCCCTACGGCATTTCAGAATATTTTTAATGTTGGGCGTCGATTCTCAAATAATTACTGCCCACTAATTTGCGCTGGTACGGTATATATATTTGAGACGCAGCGACTCGCAATTTTGGAAATCAAAAAAGAAATTGAAATGAACCGGATTTGCCACCATATGGCAACTGCAAAATGTGGAAAATGTCGCATGCATGTGGCAACTGGAAAATAAATCAACCACGTCCAAATATGCTAAAGTGGCATGTTGATATGTATGCCGTGACTACCCAATTTGCAATCCTTCCGAGTACAACTCCATGCAATTTGATCTGCGGTCCTCTGAGTCAGGGAAGGAAGGAAGGAAGGAAGGAAAAGTCCAGGGTCCCTGGCCAGGGTCGCTGTCGCTAGACTATCCCCTGAACTAGCCTCGGACAGGGTATCTAGACCTAGGATTCCTCAGGCCGACTCGGCCAAAAATTTGTAACGACGCACCCCTGTTTCAGAGAAATGCCCCCAGATTTCGCACAGAGCCTTCAGATATTGAACACTAAAGCTAAGAGCAAGAAGATGACGGCTGCCGTTGCCTTTGACACAGACATTTTGAGCAGGGTCTGTGCAGAAGATGTACGTGCCAAACCTGAGTCAGGAGAAAACACTGCCAAACCTGAGTGATGAGAAAACACATGATTAAGTGTTAGGCTCACATGCCTATGAACCTAGTCGTATGACTGTGTTCACATTATAAACCCGAACACGGGGGTTCACGTTTATAGTTATGCATGGCCCGACCTCGGCAGAAACACTCTTTGTATTTTTTTGGGTCTGGAATTCACTGTCAATCTGCAATTGCTTGCATGCTTTTTGCCTAAAAGCTCTCGATGTCGTTGACATGTACACAAGATAGCAGTGGGGGTGTATTTGCCACAGTGGCAAGTGTAAATGTAATTCGTGCCTTATGGATTTGCCACTGCTTGACAAATTGGCTTTTATTCGCCACACCCAGATTTGCCATATTAAATAATTCGGAAAATCACTAAAAAACACACTGGTCCCACGTCATGTGTTCTGCGGCTGCCAAATAAATTGGCAGTGGCAATCAAGCTCCAGAGTCCGAATATCGGAGGTACAGTTCTGTACCACCGACACCAGAGACAATCCAGCATCAATGTCTCTGCCGGCTAGGTTCTTGCGTATGTCCTCAGTGTCAGGAACTCTGATATGTCCACGGGTTGGCAAAAGTCAGTTGTCAATGCACCTCCTTGTGAACTTAGCGCAACTATGTGCAACTCCCCTTTACTACAACTTCCGGAAGCGCTACTGCTGTTGATCGCTGCTCACTTAGATGAAGGGGACTTGAGGAGATTTCAGGGCGTGTGCAGATTTCTGAGAGTCATATGTAAACCTTGCTGGCAGCGGCTTCTTGGCTCTGATTACGGACTTGTCGTTCAGGTACTTCGAACTCCGGTGAAAGGCCCTGCTACATCCCTCTAGACCATACCCAAAATCACCTTCCGATCGCAGTATTTGCATGGTTTTTAATGAGATTCTGGTGGCTTTCGAGAATGAGATTCTAGTGGGTTGCATTGTTTTGTGGTTCCAACTCCTGGTTCTGCCGTGCTCTGATAGCGAGCGGGGCAACTATTTAAACGGGTTCTTCCTACTTCAAGTCAGGCGGTGCCACAAATGCCACATTTTAAGGAATGAATTGTTTGTTCCCGGATATGCAGGCTCCGAACGACCCTTTATACTTCACCACCTACAAAACTCTTCGAACACATCAACAGTATGCAGCGGGGAGCATCAGATTTAGAGGCATGTATACGGATGGAGGTTGTGATGAAGCTCTCAGGCAGTATGGGGTGAGTTTTTCAAGGATAGCTTGCTGGGTAGCAACTGGCCTTTTCGATGGGGTGGACTTCCCAAGTAAGCCCGACAGATACTGCTTAACATCTCTGCACCGCTGAAATCCCATTTTTGCTTGCAATCTCATAGTTTCTGCACTTAACTTTCTTTTGCATGCATCAGATGGACAACTGCTTGCAGCCAGCACTTTGGGAGTCCTACTGCAGCGCAGGAGAGTTAAATGTGAACATTATTGGCGTCTTCTGGGTAACCAGCCCTTCCAAAGTTGCCTCTGATGTTGCCCCCCAAGTTTTACTTGGGATTGACGGGTCTTCACATAGTTTGCCACCTAGGGAGAGAGCAGGCTCACATTGTTATGCATTGTACAAAAGTGTGCAGCTTTAGCATATTGAGGCACCCAGCTCCTTTCTTGCTTTGTACAGCTTTTTGGGCCAACTGAGGCACCAGCATTCACCATTTTCTGCAGAAAGATGCCTATGAGGAGGATGAGGAGCAACGGTTGCACCGTGAGTACCTTATTAATCGGCTAAAGGGCCCTCTTGCTGGTCGTCCGCTAGAGGATATAAGCGAAGCAGTCTGGACTTACACTGTTGATGAGAGGTTGAGAGAAGGTGTATCAACTGCGCGGCTTGAACATCTTGTGGGCCGTCTCTACGAGCTGATCCAACCTCTTCATGCAAATCTTGTGCGTCCCTCATGCTTGGTTGACCCCTTTCCTTCTCCTTTTATCTCTTCTTCCCAGTTCTCATCTTTTCTGGCCTCAACTCTGTGTGGATCTTGTTCAAAGTGTCTCTCCATATCCCTCCTTCCTGTGTCATCCACAATGCGGGACTTCCCCCCGCTTCAACTGGTCCCCGCCCTCGTTCATTATTTGCCACGCGTTTGTCCCAACATCCCTGGTCTATGCTCTCATTCTGGTTCCAGTCTTCCAGACCTCCTGATGTTTTCTTCTCCCTTAGAAAGCTCATAAAGTATTGCTCCTGCTTCGCCGGCAGCAACCATCCCGCAGCACTGGCTCTCAGTTTGATCTGTGCTTTACCCTCCTGTTGGTGCACAAGGAATGTGTGTGTGTGTGTGTGTGTGTGTGTGTGTGTGTGTGTGTGTGTGTGCGTGCGTGCGTGCGTGTGCGTGTGCGTGTGTGTTTGTGTGCGCGCGGGCGCGTGTGCGTGTGCGTGTCACTCTCTCTGGCGTGCCAGGGAGGGGGGGGGGGTGATAAGGGCGGGGTGTCTGAGCAAGGTGTCAGTGTGTGTAGAGTAAATTATTGACTCATGCACTGGGGGCCAGGATCATCCAATGGCCTTTCAGATGTTTGAGGGTGTCCCTCTCGAGAAACTTTCAGAGGAGGTGGCAAGATTAGACGAAGTGTACCGAAGTCGCCTGAGGGAGAACGCAGATCAATCTCGCCACAGACAGCGCATAGAAGTGCATCCGCATCCGCAGGATGCCAACAAGATCCTAGATCCTCAAGCAGTGCCTCGTGGCCCTTTTGGCCCATGCATTGGAGTTGGTGAGGCTTCCTCACCCTTCCACAAGATCCCCTGGGGGCCCAGTGCTTGCGTGTCCATGTGGTGTATGCATTTGTGCGAGGGTGCGGCCATGCATATGGACACCCGTGCAAGCAGGGGGCCCGCAAGAGATGGGGAGGGGGGGGGAGGGGGAGGGAGGGGGGGAGGGGGGGGGGAGAGAGAGAGAGAGAGAGAGAGAGAGAGAGAGAGAGAGAGAGAGAGAGAGAGAGAGAGAGAGAGAGAGAGAGAGAGAGAGAGAGAGAGAGAGAGAGAGAGAGAGAGAGAGAGAGAGAGAGAGAGAGAGAGAGAGAGAGAGAGAGAGAGAGAGAGAGAGAGAGAGAGAGAGAGCCGGGGGGGGGGGGGGGGGGGGGGGGAGCCGGGTGGGTATGGGCAGCCACACATGCACACGGACAAAAATGAGCATGGAAGTGGGATTTGGAGCAAATAGTTAACTGCCAAAGTTTTGTTTGTAGACTGCTGCAAAAGCTGATTGGTCTGGAAGGGGCTAACAGTGTCTGTGTTGCTGTAGTTGGGCATATAACCTTTGGCAGTTCGGCTGGGCCAGGCTACGGTTCGACCTGTATATACTGACAGTGGTGGACTGTAGAGAGTGCCGGTGTAAGGGGGGAATGGTCTTTTATGGAGATACTTATGACAGGACATTGCTTTCATGCCACTAGTGGGGACACCTTGTTTCTTGATGACCCTGAGTTGCAATCTGTCGATTATGCCCCCTCCCCCCCCTCTCTCTCTGTGTGTGTGCGTGTGTGTGTGTGTGTGTGTGTGTGTGTGTGTGTGTGTGTGTGTTGTGCGTGTGCGTGCGTGCGTGCGCGCGCGCGGGTGTGTGTGTGTGTGTGTGTGTGGTGTGTGTGTTGTGTGTGTGTGTGTGTGTGTGTGTGGTGTGTGTGGTGTGTGTGTGTGTGTGTGTGTGTGTGTTGGGGGGGGGGGTTGCGTGCGTTGCGTGTGCACCCTTTCTCAGGCCATCAACACGCTCCTTATTGCCATCCGTTC
>MVGU01001453.1:0-25000 GCA_002005505.1 Botryococcus braunii | reverse complement strand
ACATTTATGCGCACACAATCATGTAAGCAAGAGATGGGGGTAAAGGGAAAGAGGAGTTGGAGAGAGGAAGAGGGGGCGCGTGAGAGACGAGGGATTGATAGTAGGAACATCTTTGGCATACACTGAAAGGATGGACAGTTGCGTTGGAATTGTATGGGAGGTGGGGGATATAGGTGCGCATCATTGGCAGGATAGCTATACACACAAGAGACGTGCGCACGTATGTGCATTGTACTAATGGAAGGTGTTGTTAGTCCTCTCCCATTCGGTGGTGGTGGGAGCCCTTTCAGGTATATTCGGGGGTGGGAGGATGGGGGAGATTTGCGTCCTTTTGGTGCGGGTGGTACATGGCGAACTTGAAATGTGCACATGAAATTGGCACCAAATATGGTTTAGGGCGATATCAATTCCACATGCTGTCCCCAGGCATGGGTTGCAAAATCAGCAGCCCCATCAAGCGGCATTCCTCCATTCCGCTGATGGTGTCTGGACCTTTGGTGTCCTTCTTGATAGTATTGAGAATGAGGGCACTAGGTGTCCCACCCAGGAACTGAGGTTCTGTAGATCTGGTAGTCCTTCTTTGCTTCTTGCCTTGTTTCTCATATTGTTGTTTCCCGCACTGTTTTCAAGTGCATCCTGTTTGCTGTGTTGTTTGTTGTATGGATGACAACCGCTACACCATTCAAAATCTCTTGGTTTTTTTTTTTTTTTTTTTTTTTTTTTTTTTTTTTTTTTTTTTTTTTTGATAACTTCCAGATCAATGTCGTCCTCCCCCTGCCTCCAATTTTTTTGCAGCGCATATTATCTCTAGTGTCTAGAGCTTGCAATTTCCCTTTTGGTAACCCCTAATCTGTGTCATGCAGTTTGTTGTGCACATGCTTCATTTGGGTTTATCTTTGGCATGGGTTTTGTCTGTAAGTCAGCAATAGCTAGCGTGGGGTCTACACGTCCTTGACCCAGTTGGGTGCCTCATCCTGCTGTGTAATCCAAATTCTCCTACAAATACTGTACCACAGTATGGAGGTGAGCAGATGGTGCTGCCCCCACCCCACATCACCCCTCATTGTCACACATAATCAGCTTCCCACCATCCCTCTCCCCCCTCCCTCTCTGGTTTGTGTGACTCTGTGTGTGTGTGTGTGTGTGTGTGTGTGTGTGTGTGTGTGTGTGTGTGTGTGTGTGTGTGTGTGTGCGCGCGCGTGTGTGTGTGGGGAGGGGGGGGGGCTATGTATCTGTCCCCCCCCCCCATGCTTGGTCCGGTGGCCTGTCCTTAGGAGGCTTTCTGAAACCATCCATGGACACTGCTCCTCAAAAAAATATTACATTATCAGGCAGGAGACAACGCCACTACCCGAGACAACGCCATTTGATGTGCTCGTGGGGGTGATTGCAGATGCTGAGACTACAGCAGCAACAGCAGCAACTTCCCGCACCTGTGCCAATCCCTCCTCTTGCCCCGCTGATGGAGATGCATGCGAACCATGCTGACGCAGAAAGTGGCGAGGATGCTAGCGAGATGGAGTCGGGCAGCGAGGCCTCCACCGGGGCTGAGGTTGATGAGGAGGCACCACCTCTGCCTGACGCAGACGATATTGTAATGATTATATCCGATGACGACGAACTGTTGAGTGAGTTAGAGGAGCTGTCAATTGACGGCTCTGATGAAATTTTGGAGGACTCGGAGGATGATGGGTTGGGGGAAAGTGAAGATGAGGGGAGCGCCGATGAGGAGATGGATGTAGCTCAAGGAAACTGGCCTAACTTCGCAGCCCATCACTTCAACTCTGACGAGTACAAATTTGCGATCATCTCCAAAAACAAGTATGCAGCCCACTGCGACTCCCCTGTTGTTCATTGTGCTTCTGCGTTTTGTGTGAACACCCTGGCCCCGCCCTTTTTGTGAGAGCTCGCTGTGTGTTGTGTTTGTGAGGGCTTGCTGTGCGTGCGTGCATGTATGAGTGTGTGTGTGTGTGTGTGTGTGTGTGTGTGTGTGTGTGTGTGTGTGTGTGTGTGTGTGTTGGGGGGGGGGGTTGGGGGAGAGTGTGGGGGTGTGTGGGAGTGTGTGTGTGAGAGAGACAAGGGGGGAGGGGACAGAGAGAGGGGGGGGGGGAGGGAGGCAGGGAGAAAGGGGGGGGAGAGGGGTGTGAGGGGAGGGAGTGCGAGCGTGGTCGTGTCTGGGCGCACGCCTTCCTATGAGTGTCCTGGCGGGGGTGGGTGGTCGCTAATGGTCCAAACCCCAAGGGGACGGGTGTTTGTGAAGAAACATCTAATCACGCATGAAGCAAGGTTTTGTGGCTGGAGTTTATGGTACGTGATTTTGATAAAACCAACAGTTGCAACAATCTTTTGGATGGAGCCATCCAACACAGAGACGTACCTGCGTGTGGCCTAGAGTGCACATGGACATGCATTCCTTTGGCTGACACTGGGGAGGAGAAGGGGATTGGCACGATCGATGTGAATTCGCTTGCAGCAAAATTCACCACTGCGCTGGTGCTCTTGCGTGCAGGTGCAACAGGCACTGCAGTTATAGGGAGTCCGCCGTATGGATTTGTTACAAACTTTCGTATGCCTGTGCAGGATGGACATACCGCTGCGCAGGAAGCGGACCGGGAATATCCTGCTTGTAAAGTTGATTGATCAAGAAAACAGAATGCGCGAGTTTGATGATGATCATGAACGAGCAAACATCGACATAGAACAAATCATTCCGTTTGGCCGACGTGTTAAGCTGCCAATAGGTGTTTCTCTGGCAATTTAGCATGGCCTTCTGCACTTGTGTGGATCCCTCCTCCCTCTCCCCTTTTATATTTTTTTGGGGGGGGGGGGGGGGCGGAATCAAAGATAGAATAGGTGTGGAGTGCGACAACGGTTTGCTGGATTGAAGCATGTAGAGGCTCTTATGATGGATGAACGCTTCGTCCTCGGGGAGCTTGCAGCCGTAAACCTCATATCGTTTTTCCATCTCTTCCTTTTTTGTTCCCCTTCTGCGTTTGATGTTAGTATGACCACCTTTTTCTTCCTGTGTGGAGTTTCACGCATCGGGCATGATCAGCTTTGAGGGATGCTCAATGTCAAACTGGTGTTCAGTTGCATGGCTATCGCTGATTCGGGCGTTCAGAGTTACTACTCGGTGCTGATTTTCTCTGCACGTCGAGCAGGTTTGGCACCTAAGGGCATGTTTCCTTCTTTTGCTTATTTTTGGAAGCATGCGTGCGTCCGCTGCATGTCCGTGGCCGATATTTGTGACTCGTAGTTTGAGGTGATTTTGGAACAGTTGTTTTAAGCGGACGAGGTCGGTTTTCTGTCTTTTTGCCTGTGCATGCCCAAGCTTCTTATACGATAAGGTCATTATATAACATATGGTGACTTGCATGACAACGTATTAGCACTGCACAGGAATTGCACGAGTTTTTCATGGGAAAACCTCTTCGGCTCAAGGGGCTCAATCAATCTGGGAGGAACTTCTGTCTCCACTGTACAGTGGAGATTTTCATGCTACATGTAGCATGAAAATCAAGAGCCAGTCTTGCAGAAGAGGGATGTATATTTACTATGCCTGGGTTAAGTGTGGCAGGAAGGTTTTTGCACGTAGTAATCTTTTCTTGCAGGATTGCATTCAGCTTCACATTTAGCTGAACTTGGGCTGTTTCGTCGGCACTTGTGAGTTGACCAGCGTAAGCATGTTGTGCATCGTGAATGCTACAGAGGGTAATAATAGATGTCACTGACATCTGGGGTTGATTGTCATGACCAGAACAAGGATTTGTAAAAGTGGTATTGTGTTCTTCTCAGTGCACAGAATTCTGTTCCCGCATTCTTAGATCACAGTCTTTAATCAATTGATAAACATCTGATGCCCAATATGCATATGCACGCACATGCTAGACATGGAGTTGGGTGCCATTGACTTGGAGCTGGAGTGGGCACGATGCTCAGTTTAGGCTGTACGCTGTATCTAATGTGTTTACATGTTAGCAATACGGATGTATTCGCACGATCAGCTTTGGCCAGTTCACCGACTCAACCCAATAGTCTCATGTGGGGTCAGTGTTTTCTGGATGCTCATAAAGCCCGACAAATACAGTGTTGCACAGCTTGCTGTACTGTTAAATTATGCAAGTTGCAGGCAGCTGTGGGGTTCATAGATATTAAGCACCCCGATATTTGACTCCGTCCATGGGATGGAGCTGCCAATTGCAGGGGATACACACTTGTGCATATCTATAGATGCACGGTTCAGTGCTATTAATAGTATTATGATAGTATAATTATAATATTAATGAAGCACGGCCCCTCATGGAAAGATTTTGAGTCACTTTATCAGTCACGACAGTAACGTCTGGCTGCAGCATGCTGGTGTCACATATAGGCTGATGCCCAGGCTCTTCAAGCATCTTGAGGATCCTCTAGAGTTTTAAGACAAGCTCGGAGCGTACGCATGGTGGGATCAGGCCACCTGTCCATTCAGATGCAAATGACCCCAAACCTGCAAGTAACTTTTAGTGGGACCTTTAAAATCTCCCAGTACTAGCAGGCTGCAACCCTGTAGCTTGCTTTTAAACTTGCAATAGTGTAATTAATTGTATTCCTGTGGCCTGCCCCAAGTCCATGATGAACAAGCTGTCATTATTGTTCTTGGTGCGTCTGGAACTATTTTACACATGTCCCAGAGCTGTAACAGGTGTCCGTGATGTTTGAATTGTCCACCCCCTACTGCCATTTACCCTTAGCTACCCCGTAGGGCTACATATAAGAAAGCTCCACTCGGGCTAAATACATGCTTACTACAGATTGGATTGTTGCATTATCTCTGATAGCACAGGGGAAGTCCTAGAGACCTCTCCAAAGGGAAGATTGCATCCGCTTAGGTTAAGGTTTAAAACTTCTCAAAGCTGTGGCATGCCAATCACTGAATTTCACTATCCCAGTTGGACATATGTTTGAACATAAACGAACCATCTTTGCATACCTGCTGAATTGCTGTTACATTGTTACTTGAAGGAGGAATTTATACATCCACAACCAGCTGCGTTAGCGATGAAGGCCCACTCGAGCTGGGTATAGAAAAAGTTGGGGAGTCCCCCGAAATGGGGACTAGGGATCTGGGCCCAGATTCTGGGCCCTGTGACGCACTGGCAGCGAGTCACAGGAGCTCACAGGAGTCTCGGCGGGAAAACCGTCTAGATTTAGCAGATGTACATCCCTAATCCAAGCCATTCATTGCTGTCGTTCTAGTGTCCTACCGCCCAAGATTTGTTCTCACTGCAGTATAGTTATCTTATTTGCTTTTGGACTTTCAATTTTTTTCTACTTTTGCTGCATATGGAAATTGTAAGCAGGGTTTGGTGGCCCGTTCCCGCGATCTAGATCCGCGGATTAACGGAGAGGCTAATTGAAGCAAGGTGGGACGGTGTAGTGTCGTCATCCGATTTATATTAGTGGTAATTTACAGCAGGTGTGCCACAGGACATGGCGGTGTTCTTCCGTGGGTGTTTTGTACACATAGGCCATGTCTTGCTCGTCTTTGGGAAGGTTCAGGCCTCCTTGGACACCAAGGGTGCTATCTCATATTCCGCGTCAATAGCGCCTAATTCCCGTAAGTTAAGTTGGGGGCGATAAAATTGAAGGGCTTGCTGTCCACCGTACCAGTCTCAAGCGGAAGGACATAGTTCCAAATCAACCTTTGCGTACATACACCATTCACTGCACGAAGCCGATTCATCCTCAAATTTTGGCTTGGATGCATGCAATTTGGGGAAAAGCATTGCTCAAGATTGTAACGAGTCGACGGGCCAACGGGACAGTTCTAACGTGCCGATGTTTGGAGTAGGCTGTTGAACATGTTTCGTCCCTGTCTGGAGCAAGTTCCCCTCTCACGTCTTGCACGGATGGCGGTAAGTGCTCGGACATCTAACGCACGGCAGTAGTCCCTGTGCAGTCGCAACTGGCAGTGTACTTCGGTCTGCTAGGGTGTTTGACCGAAACCGCGAACTCTCTGTTGATTATCATAGTTTCAAATGCAAAATTTTTGCTCTCGTGGTATCAATAAACTTCCTTTTTGCAATTTTTTCAAGTTGCAGGCTTAATTCCAAGGCTGTTGCTGCCTGATGGAGCACTCGTTTGGAAATTGATGATGTTAGGAGTGAGAAGAAAGACAGAAGTGAACATCAAGCAAACATAGATAATAATTCAGGATTGTCGGACACGTGTAGTGGTATTTTGGTGACGGCCAGAACCTCGCCGTTGAACTGAGAGAGCAACACAAGAATCTCTGCTTCGTTCCTATAGTAATATCTTATTGTCATGCTACAGGAGGATTTAATGGCGTCTGTTTTACCGCTACAGCTGCAAGATAGAATTGTTCAGTTAAGCGCTCTGAGGATGGAAGTGCATGTGGTGAGTTCTCATCTCAAATGTCCACTGACCATGTATTCTTTTTAGCATTTGAAGGTTTGCATGTACAGTATTTGCGGTCTTTCACAAATGTCCACTGACCGTGTCTTTTGGAACATTTGAAGGGTTGCGTGTATAGTTTTCGCGGTACTCAGTACACAAGGACTATATTCCCCCACCTTGGAGTGGTTACAGCTTGAGCCGGGTCTGGTTCACCCTTTCAGGATCTGTGAATTAGGATGCACATTTCTCACTACCCAAATGTTGTCGCGGAAAGCAGTATGGTTGTGAATTTGTATGCACGTGTCTGTGACGTTCAAGCTCCGAAAACCAGCTGCTGGATTAACATACCCTTTTACTGCAGCTTCCTGCTTTTCTGGTGCTTTTCTTCTGCATCTACATCATCCATTCATTCTGGAAGATGCAAAAACAAGTCTTTCTGCTTGATTTTGCATGCTGCCTTCCACCGAAAGAACTCAAAGTGACCGTGCAAGAGTTCATTGCTGGGACCCGGCGGTGCAAGGTAGATTTACCCAACGTCAGTGCTGACTGCAGGCAGGAATACAACAATTTGATTTGGAGGATCTGTTTTAATTTCTTCCCTCTTCTTCTACTTGTTTTGAGTCTTATTTTTTTATTCTTCGTCTTTTGGTTTTCTTCTTCTTCTGGTTTTCTTCTTCTTTGTCTCCGCTGTCATTTCGTCTATGGATTATCTGTCATCTTTACTCCTTCTTCTTCTTCTTCTGATGGGTAGTCTGATTTGTTGTGAGCTTTAGAATATGATATCCTTCTACCAAATTGCATGTTAACGGCACCCAACATGAGGTTGAGTCGAAGATCATGCTGCAAGATTTTTCAGGACACAGGATCCTGTTGTGGGGGATTTGCAATAATGTTTGCGATTCTGACATGGCATCTTGAAATGTCAGGATGTTGATATGGCTCCAATGTGCCCAATTTCCTTCTGTTTTCTTAAAGCATTCTTATTCTTCAGAATATGCTGCTTTCCTCCTCGTATGAACATGAATTTTTGGGTTGCAGAAATTTAAAGAGGAGGACATTCAGTTCCAAGAAAAGATTTCAGTGCGAATGGTCTGGGCAATGCAACGTACTTGCCTTTGGCTCATCATCGTAATGCAACTGGTGATGTAACTATGGAAGACGCACGTGAAGAGGCTCGAACGGTCTTGTTTAGCACTGTCCAGGACATTCTGACAAAGACAGGTAGGTCACTAGATTGCATTTCAACATTATACCAGCCCAGTGTTTCAACTGTGCCTGCATATTTTGTTGTAGTTTTATAATATTTGCGGGGCATCATTCTATCGGATTTTGTGTGATGCTTTAGTGGGTTTGAGTGAAGCTGAAGAATATCTCACACATATCTATGGGTATATGAAGAGCATCAACATTCCATGAATGCACAGAATTGGTCCAAGTGATATGAATTTGCTTGGGTGGGTCTTTGCAGGTACTATTGTAAAAGACATAGATTTTCTAATTGTGAACTGCAGCCTCTTCAACCCCACACCATCGCTCTCGGCAATGCTCATCAATCATTTTAAGATGCGGACAGACATTCAGTCATATAATCTGTCAGGTGCAAACTTCTTTTGACATGATTGCATTGTTTCATAGTGGGTTGGAGATGAAGGAGTGACCTATCCCCGGCTTATTTGGCTAAGAGCCTGGTTCTTCAGCAGGGCCAGGGGGTGGGGGATAGCAAAGGGTTTGTACTATGTTTCAGACATCAACCTGCTGAATTCCTTAGATGGGGTTACTCTGTAAGGACTCGTCCAAATCCGACCTGCCTGTCTTCAAGCTGATGAAGCCGGGTACCATATCTGTTCCTGGTCAGGGTGTCAGGTGACAAGGTGTTAATCCTTTCTCCATCAACTCTCACCCTTTGGAATGAGTTTTGCAGGCATGGGGTGCTCTGCGGGGGTTATTGCCGTAGGGCTTGCTCGTCAGCTCCTCAGAGAATCACCAAGCAAGCTGGCGCTCGTCGTTTCTACAGAAAATATTACCCAAAACTGGTATAAACAACATCGACCTTGCCAGTGTATCCATAGTGACTGCAAACATATTTTTAAAAAAGCATGCTTCTATGCGTCTGCCAATAACCCATTACAAGCATTGTCATGGTAGTCCCCCTCTGTTTCTTTATCTTGCTTTGGCTACGGGTGCAACCAAAACAGCTGCAATCCACATAGATCCATATCCCATGGTGCCATGATAACTCATTTCCTGCAAATTACGATACTTTTGGATGATGCCCCACTAGAAAATATGACAATCCCCTACTGCAGCATGTATATGTAAGTATGTGCGCAGCTTGAAGCAGCTTGGAAAGGAACTCTTTTATATGCAGGACTTGGGCTGTGCAGGTACCAGGGCTCTGAGCGCTGCATGCTGATTCCCAACACGTTGTTCCGTGTAGGTGGTGCAGCTATTCTCTTGACAAACAAGCTCAGCGATAGGCACCGTGTCAAGTATGAGCTGGAGCATGTTGTCCGCGTTCACTTAGGGTCAGATGATATGGCTTACGGGTAAAGGCAGCAAATCTCTTTATTTTAACATGAATGTTACAGCTTCCTTGACGTCTGTGGAAGGCATGCATCCTTGATGTAATGACAATACTGCTCGATATTGGGGCTGAAAGTCTGCACGAATAGAACTTGCTTTGGTTTGCAATGTTTTTACAACTGCTGATTACACTTGCAATGCCCAAAACATGTTGCTTGACTTCATGGTCCCTGCAGTCACGACTTGACACTACTACACCACCTGTGATGCTTGCCCTTGATAGCCCATGTAGCTTGCAAACCCGAAGAGAGACTATGTGAACCTGAAGTAGACTTTGCCATCCTTTTGATTTGCCCTTCCATATGCGTGATTTGATGCGTTGGGCTTGCGATTGGACAGGTGTGTTTATCAAAGGGAGGATATCAACAACAAGATTGGGGTTGAGCTGAGCAAAGACTTGGTCAATGTCGCTGGCCAAGCTTTGCAAACCAATTTGTCAAAGCTGGGACCACTTGTACTCCCGTACTCTGAGCTATTTAAGTTTTCAGTCAATTACTTGAAAGCTCACGTATTGGGTATCCCTGGCACGAAACCTTATATCCCAGACTTCAAACGGGCGTTCAATCATTTTTGCTTGCATGCAGGTGCGTCACCGACAGCTTTTCTGCGCAAGTTTGCTGTTGGTTGTTTGGTCCGACCTAGCTGAGGCCAACATTCTCTTATGCAGAGTTACAGTGGTTTTCGTGAGTTTGCCAATTTACAACACATTGCTCTAACAGATGCAACTTGATCAGTGACGCAAAACACATCAGCTCTGACCGCAAGGGGGTGCAGGAGGACGAGGTGTGATTGAAGGACTTGGCAGGCAGCTGGGCTTGAGCAAGGCGCAGGTGGAGCCAAGCTTCAACTCCTTGTATTGGTATGGCAACACCTCCAGTGCCAGCATCTGGTATGCTCTGGGGTATATCGAGACCTGTCAGAAAGTACGGAGAGGCGACAAAGTGTGGCAGGTATGAGGCCCCAACCAGCCTACTCCGTTGTCTTTGATTGGACTATTTACATGGATACGAGTGCATGTACTGCAATCACCCTGATCAAAAGTAAACGCCATAATTCCGAAGAACGTTTCTGAGGGACAGCCAACTTGCAAAGTTACTCAGGTTCTTTGTGATCTATCATGATAGTCCCATGCTGTGTTCAGTACTTCAAAGGTGAGCATACAGAGGTCTATCAGGTCAAGTCGAAATCACCCTAGTTGGGTTCTGTAGCTAGATTCTTCAACGTATTTTGCGATGTAGCTACTGGTGGGCCTTGGCCTGTGAAATTTTTTTTGGACACGGGCTTACTAGCTTACTGTTACTGAGAGTTAGCAGAAGCTGTATGTGCAGCTAAGTCAGGAACTCTCAGTGAGCTACCAAGTTTCTGTTTTGTTCTTACTTGACCACGGAGCTAAGCCTGATAAACTCAAACATATCTGTGTGGGGTTGTCTAACAGATTGGATTTGGTTCCGGCTTCAAGTGCAACAGTGCAGTCTGGAGGGCTGTCCGCAACATTCATGACAAGGATCACCTGGCCTGGAAGCATATGGAAGGTCCTGGCCAGAACTTGAAGGTTTGGGAGTATCTAGAAGCATGTAAGGCAGGCAAGAATTGATGACTAGCCTCGATGAAATGATGAGTTGGATTTGTGCGGACATTAAATTTTGTTATGTTACATGTCGAACCTCTGGGCATTTGAGAGCTCCTAGGGTTCGACCAGTATTTTTACCTGTGGGCCCCTTCGACGGTCGACCAGCACAACTCCTGTACCTGTACAAATGCTGGGGTCTCAGAAATGATGATCCGCAATTGTGCGGACATGGTGCAGTTCTGTCATGGTCTTTGTCGATCCTGTATCATTTGCAGGAGTTCTGGCTGGCACAGTACCTGTGGCTTGGTTTTCAGCCTGATTATACGCAATATCTGGAGGTGGGCAGACTTGTGTGGTGATTTTCAACCAGGCTGCGCAAGACTTCATGCACCTGAACTAGGGCAGCCCGGCCGTTTTGCATACAAACATGTCTTCCTTGGGTCTGCTGGATGGTTGTAAAGTAAGATATGAGCAGAGTTCGTTTGTTGTTTTGAGAAAAGAATTAGGAAGTAACAAGTCTATAAGGCCAGCCTTGAATTAGTTGGGGAAGAAGGGCATCTTCATATAACCAATGCAGCTGGGGAATGTTATATGCATGCATATGCTTCTTGTTGGGGCAATGAACGTATCTTAGGTTCATGCTACCTAACAGTCTTGCGTGCTATAAAATCAAGTCTAGGACATATCTTTTCAGAGCAGCCTCTAAATGGTCACGGTAATCTATTTTTTATTTTGTCTTCTGAACCTGCACATGAGCTGTCAAATCCGCTATGGAGCTAGCAAGCTGATTATGAGGCAGAGTCTTGTGGCAGAATCCTGTGGGCTGACAAAGCCGGCCATGCTTTGTGTGTAGAGGCTGATCTTGATGGGCACTTGCTCTGTCCTCTATGCCATTTTCAAAAAAAATGTGGCTCACAATTTAATCCGGCACTCTCCGGCGGAAGTGCCAATCTGTATTTTGCCTTTCATAAATGCTGGGGTGCCCATATGCGTCCAGCCAAAGTTTGTTGCACTGAACACGACCGATCAACGGGATCAACATGGGACACTGGTTAATTTATTTGCTTAAAATCATTACTGGGTTGCAAGAGACATTTCTCTGCCTGTCCCCTTCAGGATGCTAGATTTCACTTAGGCCTCCAATCAAAATTGAGATTAAGTGTATGCAGATTCTCTTGAAAATGTCTTTGGCAAGAAGTTTGCGGCGTGGTTATGCTCTTGCAATGTGGACGGCAACTCGCCCCCTTCTGCTTTCTGGCTTGGATGATACTTGGTGTGCGTGTTTGGGCAGCCTCGCAGAGAGGGGCGGTGAACTCCTTCGAGCTTTCCATAGGACATCTGCCTGGTCTAACTTGGTTACTCTAAGGGCTTCAGAGGGGGACCGCCATGTATGTGGCCCGGTCTTTGCGGGGGTGAGTACAGTATTGGGGAGAAAGCAGTTTGTTTCATTTCTAGACTTGATGAGTGACAGTAAGCCATGGTTTAGCCTGGCCTGATCTTGCAACTGCACGGTATATGGATATGCATCGGATGTGCGTGGCTGTTAAACAGATAGTTCTGCTTTATCCCTCGTACGCAGCGAATACGAAGGGTAGTCTAGCGATACTCCTGAAGAGAAGGCGCTTGAATCAAGTTCCTTCTCTACATGGTGTTCAACGGGTGTAGATACAATGTAAAAGTGCTGCTGGTACTGCCTGTGCAGGCATACGTTTGTGGGGTCACATGCAGTGGGTTAACCGACAAGTTCGCTGTGCAGAGGCTTCGCTTTAGCTAGCCGGAAAAAACTCCCAAAGGAGGATGTACCTGCCTCATAATGTTAAGGCATCCAAACATATGTAACGTAATTATCTGCAGGAATACTGATAGGCAGCTGCAGGAATTGATCGGGTGCACAAGAGGATGCAGTTGGCTACATTACCCTGTAAGTTTGGGAATCTTGGGAAGACACTAGGGGACACAGGGGTTGAGTTTATGCCCATTTGAATGCATCCTCCTGGTTTAAACAGGGAACTCTGTATATACATGTATATATGCATACATGCATGATTTGTACCTACATACATATATGCCTATAATTTACAAGTATGCATCCACACATGATCTGCTTTGCACTTTACGAGACGTTAATTGTCAAAACTTATGATGCCAACGACTCCTCTTTGTTTGATGCTATGTCCTGGAAGAAGACTAAGACGTGACAAATATACGTTCAACAATTGTCAAACTGTATACCAGCGCAGTTGGGGCAACATTTTGTAATGTTGGTTCCTCCCAGTGGGAGGCTCCCATGTCTCTTTGTCAACAAGCCCGGGCTATCTAAAAGCCTTCAAGAAGCCCCAAATGGCAGTTAAATAAATATCCTTTCGTGCGGACTCCTGAGGGTAATAGAGGAGAATGACCGAAATGGTGGGCCATTACACAATTCGCGTTGTTTACTGTGTCAGGGCTACCATATGGGGCACATGGTCCAGTGATGCTCCATGCGCATCGTCTACGTCGCCACCGTACGAGTAGTTGTATATTGTCTGAGCAATAGGATAAAGATGCACTAGTATATGTTGTTCTATAACTCAAGACAATGCCGTTACAAAGACCTGATCTTGAAAACAATTTAAATGATGGGTCTCTACATCTCGTGCAACTCCCTGTACATAGGGTTTTCAGCAGACTGATGAGCTTTCGGCTGATTGGTCTGGGAGTTGCAGAGTATCTTGCAGACGAAACACTCCCCATCTTCGCATCCAAGGATATGCAAATGCAAAAAACATCATTGAGGTCTCTCCCCTTCCAGGAAAACATAGACAACTATCAAAACTAGTATCTATAAACCAAAGGGGAGCTTGAGCATACTGTGCCAATGCAAACCATGGCATAAACCTGTGATGGGCCGCAGTTCAGGGGTGTCTAGCACCCCCCCCCCCCTCCACCTCATAACAGGAACGCGCACGCGCGCCCATCCCCGTCGAGGAAAGCGTTCATACTCCCAAATTTTTTTGAGTGCAGCACAATCAAAGCAAATCATGGTTTCAAGCACCCAAAAATAATATTTTTGTGGTGACCTCGGTGCCAGATGAGTAAGGCAACAAAAAGCCGGGGAACCCCCCCCCCCCCCCTTTTTCTTTTTTTTTTTTTTTTTTTTTTTTTTTTTTGGTGTTGGGGGGGGGGGGGGGGGAGGGGGGGGGAGGAGGAACTTGAGTGTACCAATCTTCAATAGGCAGTTAACGTAGATCACCACTGATGGTGAACTTTCGCTACATAGTATCAACTCATGCATTTGCATTCACATAAGCTCAGTTCACTGCCACATACAGCGTGTGACTGGGCCTTGACAATTGTACACCAGAAATACACCTGAATAGCATTGGTAAGGGAAATCCATAGCCCGTGCTATAAGAACTGCATCCGAGACTGCGACAATCTTTGATTTCTTAAAATTTACTTCGTGGCTCTGAGCATGGAAATTCTCCAATACTAACATTAATCTTAAGGACCCCTCAAATATTAAACTCTTGCAAGCTCCATCTAAAATAGATTCCACTTCCCCTCGTCATTACGCAATACGACGGCCTGCTCACTGAAGTAAACATTGTAGAGCAGAACAGCCAAGGGACAAGGACGAGACGGGGCCCGAGGGGGGGGGGGGGGGAGACGACAAAGAAACTAAAATGAGAAAATGTAGAAGAAACCCTTATGGAGCGACAAACGCAGCCGCTCTGCTTACCTGTACAGCATCCTTAAGCTTAGCAAATACACGAAACGTGCCTTGGATAGAGAACTTGACAGCCATTTCTACTTCCAGACTCGGACAATGTGCAGTGAGAGTGATACATGAAATCAAGTTTTATAGATGGAGCCTTCAAATCAGGAGAAGCAGCCCCAGGCATTGAGCATGCCACATACGCAATTAGGGCAGGGTTGGCACTGAGACTGGACCAGCTAATCTGCACCACATATTCCAAAACCCAACATAGAATGCATAAAGAGCTTTAGACACCGCAACTTCCAACTAAACTATTCGAACAAACAATGTCAGCGTTAAGCTGTGAACTAGTGCCTTGGCTTGGGGTCCGTAAGCTGAAGAGGACTTGAAACTGGCGTCTCCGCTTGCTAACTCCTTAATTCGCAACGCTCCCACAGGTGGCAAAAACAAGCACCCACAGACGGGCCATGGCGACCAAGCCATACATCCTAAGTCAACACATCATTCACGGGCATATAAATCATGCTTTCAATAGTCAGAGTACATAATGCTTGGAGATGCATCTCAAGGCTTTGCCCTAAAGCGGCACCCACAGCAGCAAATCTTCAACAAGAAGTCTTCACGAAGAGATACATCCTCCTGGCTACAGACCTGTCACCAAATCAAACCGCACAGGCCGCAAGAACGTCACAAGCAGCTTCCCAAGATTGGCGAATGCCCCGTCAACAGATGCATCTACTCGAACACTTCATTCAAGGTTGCACACGCACTGCATAACAACTTCTAAGCCAGGGTCGTGCCCTTCCCTAATCACTCTCATCAAGCTTTCCCAGTGTTCACAGCTGAACTCAGAATACTCTTACATTTCTTGCTTAAGTGTCTCAAAGGCTATTCAAATGCTTCATACATCAGAAAAACTAACAAAGAATTAAATTCCTCTAGAAGAAATGTTAACTAATGGCCGATGTGTGCAAAGGCTGTTGCACATAACTGAGAACTGGCACCTCTTGTACTGTGGGTGCATTTAAAAGAAGCGCACTGAAGTGGGAGTTTCTCCCATCCAGGCCAGAAGATTCCAAACATGCAGACCGCAGGCCACAGTCACAAAGTAGTGAAGGAAGTGGTGGTCTGTCAGCCCTGGGAACCGATTATGGCCCCCATTCCTGCACATGCCCCATCATGTTGTTACCCCTCACAGCCTCATCCACTCATTGCTTTCCTTGGGGTAACATGGCATCCCCAGAGCCATGTTATCGCAAACTATAATCTTAACCTATGGTGCTATTCTACTAGTCTACCTTTCAGCCCTCGGGTTGATTGCCTGTGTGTGTGTGTGTGTGTGTGTGTGTGTGTGTGTGTGTGTGTGTGTGTGTGTGTGTGTGTGAGTGAGGGTAAGTGTGAGGGTGAGTGTGTGTGTGTGTGTGTGTGTGTGTGTATGTGTGTGTGTTGTGTGTGTGTGTGAGAGAAAGTGAGAGAGAGAGAGAGAGAGAGAGAGAGAGAGAGAGAGAGAGAGAGAGAGAGAGAGAGAGAGAGAGAGAGAGAGAGAGAGAGAGCGCGCGCATGTTGTAGGGGGGGGGGTGTCCCCTGTGTACACAATAGAGCTCCCCTCTTTGCTGGCAGTTCGGTTGGGTGTGGGATGGTCGGCTCAGGCAGGCTTACCTAAGGAAAGCATACCCTCCAATGCCGTAGCAAAGAAGCTGCATGAGCAGGTTCGCGTTGCACACGCTTGCACCATGCAAAAAGACCATGGCTCCAACCCCGGATGCAAAGCCCAGCACTCGGAACAAGGGTGGCAAAAAAGCGGCCAAAAAAAGAAACACTGCCGACACCACCATGTCTGCGGGGATCACTCCGTGCTGCTGTGCCATCATGATAGTGATGGGTGTCCCCAAAATCAGCACCACAATGCCGATGTGGTCCAGTTTTTCCTGTACACAAACGCCTCAGCTCTCAGTGGTGCTTCTCATGCTGGAAAAGCTGGACTTGAGACTCTATCAAACCTACTCTGCACCCTGTCAGTATACCTTGAGGCTCAAGGCCGGAGCCTGGGCTTAAGTCTCTTGCATTTCTGAATCTACACCCTGTAAGAGTACCTTACAGCTCAAGGCTGGACTTACGACTCTTTCTTAACTACTCTATCCCCTGTTCAGAGTACCTTGATCTCTGCCAGCTGGCCAGACTAGGCTGGAGTCTGGGTTTCAAGACTGCTATATGCCTACTCTAGAAGTTGTCAGAGTACCTTCATTTCTACCAGCCTACTCCGCAACCTGTTCCACCGCTATTGGTGCTGGAAGGCAACTCTAACTTCTGTTACATCTGCACTCCATTTGTTTTGCACGCTAGTGGACATATTCAACACAAGGGAGAAAGGTCAGAACCCATGATAACTGAAGGCCATCCTGCAGCTCTCCTGTGACGTTTTGTGCCATGTGTGGGTTTAGCATCTGTAGCGCTAGCTTGCCGATGTTTGTGGTACTCCACATTGTGTAGTGATTCCAAGTCTGTGCAAATAACACAGCTTGACACTGTGGGATTGGCGCTCTTCCGAGTCAGGATCGAGTTGCTCCCATTAGGAGGGCATCTGCGTTGCAGCTCGCGCGATTCCGAGCACGTTGAAATTGCTGCGCTCGTACTCGTACTCGGGTGCTCGTTTCCCATACTTCGAGCGCCGCGATTACTCGGCCGAGCAGCAATGTGGATGCCCTCTAAGAGGGACTGAAATCTGGTAATAGAAAGTATGAAACCATCCTCTAAGGATCTGCCTTGTTCGCAACTTTCCTCCACAAATGTACAAATCAATCCTTTCACAGTCCAACTCTGTAGACATTGTTATTACTGCCACCCTAGAGGCCTGCAGATCAGTTTGGTTTTTTGCCCAACGCACATCTGTGTGTAGTTGCAAATAGAAGCAGCGGAATTACTGTACACTCAATAAACATATGTAAAGAGGACCGACAAACTGCAAACACGATGGAATCTAAACACAACATAGCGCACAGGACGAGAGGGTTGGCGAATTACCAAGGCTATGCTGTCGGGATATACATGTGTCAAAGCTGACAGCAGGTGGGTGGTAGCTGCACATAGACAAAACATGCCCAAAGGGTTGTGGATCCAGGCCGGGCTTCCTCCCACTACCCAGCCCATGTACGAAGCCACCCTGCAAGCTCATGCTTTACCATCTCAAGCCATCTGTATTTACTATGAGGTACAGCAGATGCTTGAGAAAACACGCAACTCCCTCTCCCAGCCCCTTCCCCCTCATCTCCCAATCCCCCCCTCTCCCTGTCCCTCCCGTCCACAAGGCACACGCATGCGCATGTGTGTGTGTGTGTGTGTGTGTGTGTGTGTGTGTGTGTGTGTGTGTGTGTGTGTGTGCGAGTGTGTGTGTGTGTGTGTGTGCCGTGGGGGGGGGGGTACACACACACACACACAGCCCGTCTGTAACTTTCCGCACCCACTAAAACCTCCTTCCCCCTTTCAAAGGCCCCCATCCAGTCGAGGGGACCTGCAGAATTGGGGCATGCCAAGACATGAAAGCTTGCAACAGTAACATCAGCTGGAACTCTGGTATCAATGTCTAGGCAACAGATGATGAGCCGTCGCATGTTCGTTGCATGGTTACAAATTTGATGCTGCATGCTGCTTCACGTTGTGACCTGGTTGTTCCACGAATGGACCTCAGTCAAGACATAGACCCCTCTTGCATAGGAGAAATGGACATGATACAGTATACCCCCCCCCTCCCGGAGTGTACTATCATACAGTGCTTGAAACAACTATTGGAATTGGGGGCAGTGTACTTCACATCAATTCTAACAGATGATCTCACATATTGCATCCTAACAGAGGCTTTATGCAATGTAAGGACATACAATTTCAAACTATCTGTAGTGTATTAAATCACTGCAGATTTGCTTTCCTCACTTCTGTTGTACTGTGTTGGTCACACTGAAAGGGTAGGCTTTGCAGTAGTGGATGGGTCATTAGCTATAAAGTAGCATCCTTTCGTAATTGCTAGAGTGTCGTGCAATTTATCATGAAAGTAACACTGCAGATGGCTAAGAATGCTGAGAACATGCTTGAAGGCCCTCGACAGAAGACATACCCCAGAAGGATGAAGAGAAATCCTGGAATACCATGGCTCCACACATTGACCCGTTCATAGGGATCATAAAAGACACCTGGACCCATTGGGATGTCACAAATTCGAATTAAGATCCGGTTCCACACCGTAACGTCAGTTGAGGTAGGTGACCTGAGACAAATACTGCCGATTGGTCACAAAGTATATCCAACACCTATGTGCAACATCCTTACTTAATAGGAAAACATGTGTCGATTGGGCTTACAGTGGTGCCAAGGCGTATGAGGCCAAACCCCAGCCGGGGCACCTGGCGGACGGCAATCCCTCGATTTTGCAGTGGACTGCGTCAAATTGAAAGATACAAATTCAACGGGTACTGTGAACGTTGTTGAAGGCGTGGAAGGCCTTTCCATAGTACCCGGACCCACGGCTGTTTGAGGTTATTGCGCAACGGGACGATGGAGCTTAACAAAGCTACCTTATTCCTTCACTGCAACCAAAACTATTATTCACAACGCTAACGCAGAGGGAAACCCGCTGTGGACAAACAGATCCTTTAGCAATGGAACCGTTCCACTTGATTCCGTCATCCGTTACAGTAGGGGTTCACGAGTCAGTACCTTCCATCAACGTGTAGCGCATATTCCACTCTAGTTCTGAACCCCTGCTGCAGATTATGTAAACCCTCTATTTGGCACGTGGGCTGGAGGGGTCCCTATGAACAGCAACTGACAACCCCACTTGTTTGTGGGTCCTTCTAGATCTCTTCGGCAGTTCATTTGGCACGCTGACTTGCGTGCGGTCGTCTCCTTTATCTCGGATGCATTCCAGGCTCGTGCTGATTTACGCCGGCTACGGTGACTTGGCCGCAGCCACGTCTGTGGCTGCCCCCCCCCCCCCCCCCCCCTATCCCCCCTTCCTTCCCCTTTTCGTTTGCTCAGTTATGCCTTGGCTCTTCGCTTGGCCACTTCTTGTGGTCGGTTCTTCCTAGTTTTGGCTTGTGTGTGTGTTGTGGACATCTCATCATGCCCTCGTGGCTGGACAGATGTAACTTCTTCTTCTTTTGTTACAAGAGTGGAGTAAAAAAGACCAGCCCAATGTTCAGGGACCCAAACCCCCAATGTGTCAAGCTATGAGTCACACCCGGCGAGCGGCCAGCTGGCGACCCACAGCCGCCGCAATGATGAAACTGACCCGACGAATGACAAAATATCCCTCCACATCTTCTTGAGCAATGATGGCTTGGTTCAAAAGCCCCTGGAGCCTCTGCAACAAGGCCAGCGCATCAGCATGCAACCCTCCCAATGTTTCAAAAGCGAAGGCTTGGAAAGCCACAGGCGGCTGCTGACGCGACAACAAGACAGCATAGCGGGTCTGCTTGTCTTGGGCAGCGCGCGCGGCGGCCCCACCCGGCACGAAGTGCAGCAAGTTGGCAACTGTGAGTGGGGAAGAGCCAACGATGTCGATATAAAGGTCACGCCCCTCCTCCCACGCATGGAGGCGGAGGTCTGCGCGACGGCGCTCCTGGCCAGGGACAGGGGTGGGAAAGGCGGGTTCCCGGGTGACCCGCTGACGAGCTGAGGTAAGGACAGCGTCCAGGCCGTTACGAACGGAGTAATGTCGGCCGACAATGGCAACATCCCCCCCTGAGGTGCAGTGGACCGCGTGGTCGCCCCAGACATCCAACTCCCTCAAGCAGCACGGGCATTGGGAGCCAGGGTGGAAAATGGGGATCAAGAGCTGGTATTGAAGGCGGCAGCGGAACGACTCTGGGGGCATGGTTTGCTGCAAATGGGGAACTGGGAGAGCCAGCAGCCAATCAGACGCTCCCGGCTGTGTAAGAGATTGGAGCACAGCACGGTCGCGATCCGAGCGAGCAGGGTCATCAAGAACCTCCTGGTATGCGCGGTGAGACAAGGGTTTGGACAGCCGGGCTTGCACTTTGCTGCGGACAAAATCCGGATCCTCGAAGAGCGCCGCATCGAAATCAGGAACAAGGGCGCAGTAGTCAGCCTTGGCAGCTAGGGCAGCGGGGACAAGAGGGGCAGTGGATGTCCCCAGAAGGCGGTCCTGGAGGGGGGCTGTCTGCGTGACGGAGGCGAGATAGGCACAAGGCAGAAGGGAAGTGGCCTTAGTGACCCCTAGACCCCCCAGGGCAATAGGCAAGCCAGCCAAGGTTTGCTGCAAAGGGCCAAAACCACCACCACCAGCTGTGACAATGGATTGGAGGACCTGGGTTTGGAGCATATCAAAGGTCACCAAAGCTTGCGCAGCTGCAGCTGGCGGCATGGTCCGGGCTGTGAAAACCACCTTGCAGGTCCCAAGGCAACTGCGAAGCAAGAGAAGCTCGGCTTGGGGGTGGCGGAGAATCGGCAAACGCTGGAGCGAGGCTGCCACGGCATCAACGTGCGCCTGGGCTACGGAAGCCGCGTACTCGACTGACACGGCTTGGCAACTGTGAGTGGGGAAGAGCCAACGATGTCGATATAAAGGTCACGCCCCTCCTCCCACGCATGGAGGCGGAGGTCTGCGCGACGGCGCTCCTGGCCAGGGACAGGGGTGGGAAAGGCGGGTTCCCGGGTGACCCGCTGACGAGCTGAGGTAAGGACAGCGTCCAGGCCGTTACGAACGGAGTAATGTCGGCCGACAATGGCAACATCCCCCCCTGAGGTGCAGTGGACCGCGTGGTCGCCCCAGACATCCAACTCCCTCAAGCAGCACGGGCATTGGGAGCCAGGGTGGAAAATGGGGATCAAGAGCTGGTATTGAAGGCGGCAGCGGAACGACTCTGGGGGCATGGTTTGCTGCAAATGGGGAACTGGGAGAGCCAGCAGCCAATCAGACGCTCCCGGCTGTGTAAGAGATTGGAGCACAGCACGGTCGCGATCCGAGCGAGCAGGGTCATCAAGAACCTCCTGGTATGCGCGGTGAGACAAGGGTTTGGACAGCCGGGCTTGCACTTTGCTGCGGACAAAATCCGGATCCTCGAAGAGCGCCGCATCGAAATCAGGAACAAGGGCGCAGTAGTCAGCCTTGGCAGCTAGGGCAGCGGGGACAAGAGGGGCAGTGGATGTCCCCAGAAGGCGGTCCTGGAGGGGGGCTGTCTGCGTGACGGAGGCGAGATAGGCACAAGGCAGAAGGGAAGTGGCCTTAGTGACCCCTAGACCCCCCTGGGCAATAGGCAAGCCAGCCAAGGTTTGCTGCAAAGGGCCAAAACCACCACCACCAGCTGTGACAATGGATTGGAGGACCTGGGTTTGGAGCATATCAAAGGTCACCAAAGCTTGCGCAGCTGCAGCTGGCGGCATGGTCCGGGCTGTGAAAACCACCTTGCAGGTCCCAAGGCAACTGCGAAGCAAGAGAAGCTCGGCTTGGGGGTGGCGGAGAATCGGCAAACGCTGGAGCGAGGCTGCCACGGCATCAACGTGCGCCTGGGCTACGGAAGCCGCGTACTCGACTGACACGGTGACCGCTGCCCCCAACACTATCAAACCAGCACGAGTTTTATTGACGAAGCCCAGAGGGAACCCATCCAAATGCTGAGGGTTCGGGCGCGGCGACCACACACAGCACTTGTGAGGGTTGAGGCTCAAGCCATATGCGGGGGCCCGGTCAACAACCAACTGGACTGCCTGCTGCGCTGCGGGCACGGGACCAACAAACGTGCCGTCATCCAGATACCACCCTTGGTGTACGTCGGGACACTCCCGATGAAGGTCAAGGAGGAGTGGCTGGACAGTGAGCGCAAAAAGCAGCGGAGAGAGGGGGTCCCCTTGCTGGACCCCTGTTGTGGAGTCCACGACATGGGGCCCAACATACTGATGGGCCGCGCAGCCGTACGTCGTCGCCACATACTGCCAGATGCTGGGGCAATGGAGGGCGACTTCCCCAAGCATGCGGTTGCGGTCGACCGTATTGAAAGCATTTTGGAAGTCCAAGCTGACAACGACGAGGTCGGGGGAATCTTGCTGGTGTGCCACCAAGCGGTTGAGGGCATGGACGAGGCCTTCTGCACCCCCTCGGACTCCAACCCCAACTTGGTGTGGCTGCAAATACTCACTGACAGCGGGCAAGACGGCTGCAACAGCTATCTTGGAAACCAGACGGCGCAGGGTGAGCCCCACTGCAATGGGCCGGATACCCCCATTGGGCTTCAAGAGAGGTGTGATGGGAGCGCTGGCCCAATAAGATCGCAAGGGAGGGGGAACATCCCCAGCTAAGGCCCGATTGACCACGCCAAGGAGGCTGTCCAATAAGAGGTCTGAGCCACCTACAGAGAAGGCATGTTTTATATGTAATGGGGTCAAGCCGTCCCGCCCGCCAGCGGTACCAGGTGGGAAGGTTTTGAGGGCAGCCAAGACTTCCTCCACTTGGGCACGGTAAGGGGCCTGCGCAGGCGGGGCGCCAACGGGAAGCGGTCGGATAGGATGAAGCGCTGCCAGTGCAGCACATGTGTCAGGCGTGGCTGGGGCGATGGTGGCAGGCTCCAACATCCGAACAGCCGCTGATAAATGGCCATCTGCAACCTTGCGCAAGACGCGAGCGGCAAGCGCCGCATCGTCTAATGGGCGGGGTGGGGCAGTGGCTGCAGGCGCGGTGGCCAAGAGTTCATCAATTAGGCCATCAATATCCCCATCCAACCATGCGCGGGCCCGACGGCGGACGTGCTGCGCAACTCCCTCACCCCGAGGCCTGCGACGAGCTGACAGGACGCACATCGGAAGGATCAACAGCTCAACCCAGGCAGCCTCGGAGCCCGAGTCCGCAACAGCCTTGAGAGCGGACCGCAATGCTGCAGCCCAAGGTATCCATGCTGACCTAGGGACCCTGCGGTACGAATGGTGACCAAGGGTGAAAACGTGATGGACAAGGGCAGGGGTCAGGGGATGGCGGCGGACACGGGCCGGGGGAGCAGAGGGCGGAGGATCAGCAACGGCGGCGGATGCACGCGGTCGTCCTCGGGGTTGCGAATGGAGGCGGCCCTGGGGCTCTGAAGTATCCTGCGGCGGCGGTGCAGGGCGGGGAAGGCCAGGAAGAAGGTTAACATCAGGGGGAACCAGGCCATCCTCCAGATTCCACAAGCGCTGGCAGGTGTCTGGGTTGGTTGCGCACGAAAGAACTCCCAGGGAATGGGTTTTGAAGCAAGTGGTGCACAACCAGCTGGAGGTAGCTCGCAAGATGGCTTCAAGCTTCCTGTACTCTGCTGGGGATCTGAGTTGCGACACCCAGTCATCCCGCCCAGCATCGCCGAGCTTGTGGAACCTCTGCAAGTGACGTAGGAGCCCAGCACCCGTAGTGATCTTACGAGACTTGCATGATGCCTTCCAAGGGCAGGTGGGGTCAAAGAGAGGAACGCTGGCCATGGCATCACCAGCTGGGCAACCCAACCCCAAGACCGTTCTGGATGCTGGAAAGTGGTGAAGCCCCCAGTCCCTCTGAAAAACTGGCTGGGCTGAGGCGAAGCGGAGAAGAAAAGGGAAAACCAAGATGATGTGTGAAGAAACACAGGAGTAAGTGTTGTAAAACACTGGAATCTTCGTAAGTGCTGGATGCTGGGGAGGGGTGAAGCTGTGAGTCCCTGTGAACGACGGGCAGGCGGAGGCAAATCTGAGGGCCAAAAAAGAAAAAGAAAAAACCAATACTGTGTGTTAAGAAACACAGGAAGTGGGAAGAACACGGGAAATTCCGCAGATGCCAGACGCCAGAAAGTTACGAAGCTGCCAGTCCTGCGGAAAGACTGGCCGAGCTGGTGCAAATCTGAGGAAGAAAACAGGAAAACCAATACGATGTGGTATCAAACTGAGAATGAAGTGTTGAAAAACACTGGAAATTCCGCAAAGGCTGGACGCTGAAAGTGGCGAAGCTGCCAGCCCCGCTTAAAGACTGGCCAGGCGAAGGCAAATCTGAGAAAAAAGATAAAATCAATACTATGGGTGACGAAACAGATTTTCTTTCTTTCTTTCTTTCTTTCTTCTGCTTCTGCTTCTTCGAATGTTGTTATGTTCTGCTTCTTCTTCCTTTACAAGAGTGGAGTAAAAAAGACCAGCCCAATGTTCAGGGACCCAAACCCCCAATGTGTCAAGCTATGAGTCACACCGGCGAGCGGCCAGCTGGCGACCCACAGCCGCGCAATGATGAAACTGACCGACGAATGACAAATATCCCTCCACATCTTCTTGAGCAATGATGGCTTGGTTCAAAAGCCCCTGGAGCCTCTGCAACAAGGCCAGCGCATCAGCATGCAACCCTCCCAATGTTTCAAAAGCGAAGGCTTGGAAAGCCACAGGCGGCTGCTGACGCGACAACAAGACAGCATAGCGGGTCTGCTTGTCTTGGGCAGCGCGCGCGGCGGCCCCACCCGGCACGAAGTGCAGCAAGTTGGCAACTGTGAGTGGGGAAGAGCCAACGATGTCGATATAAAGGTCACGCCCCTCCTCCCACGCATGGAGGCGGAGGTCTGCGCGACGGCGCTCCTGGCCAGGGACAGGGGTGGGAAGGCGGGTTCCCGGGTGACCGCTGACGAGCTGAGGTAAGGACGCGTCCAGGCGTTACGAACGGAGTAATGTCGGCGACAATGGCAACATCCCCCCTGAGGTGCAGTGGACCGCGTGGTCGCCCAGACATCACTCCTCAGCAGACGGGCATGGGAGCCAGGGTGGTG
>MVGU01001452.1:110000-114463 GCA_002005505.1 Botryococcus braunii | reverse complement strand
TTGTCCAGACTCCACATAGCAGAGTTAACCTGCCCCTTTGCAATAGCTTCACGTGCAAAGTGGAAGCACACTGCAATGTGCTTAGTATACTTGCTATACAGTGGGTTTTTCAGGTTAGCAATGCACCCCTGATTGTCACAGTATAGCTTCACTGACCAAGGAGGAGTTCCGATTTCCTCCATGAACCCACGCAGCCAGTTAAGCTCCTTAATAGCCAGACTGGTTGCCATGAATTCTGCCTCCACAGTGGAGGTAGCAACTGAGTGTTGCTTCTTACTACCCCAGACCACAGCACTGCCAAACACTGATAGCACATATCCCGAGGTAGAATGCCTGCTGTCAATATCGCCAGCATAATCTGCATCAACATGACCTTCTAACACAGGCCCTTTCCCTCCCAGCACTAAGACACACTCTCGAGTAGACTGAAGATACCTCAATACCCTCAAGCCCTCATTCATGTGGGCAGTGGTGGGAGCGTTCCGGTAACGGGACAGAACACCCACAGCCTGAGCTATATCAGGTCGAGTTGTATTAGCAATATACAACAGAGACCCAACAAGCTCACAATATCTATGCCCGGGAGGCAGTGGAGTCCCAGACCCAAAGCTGGTCTCACCCACTGTAACCTGCGGCATCCCAGACATCACAAAGTCTTTACTCATGGGAGTATCGACTGTACGTGACTCAGCACTCACCCCAAACTTCTCACACAGTGCATCAATCTTAGGCACGCAGCTCAGTGATAAGCACCGATTCTCTCTATCTCTCAGGATCTGGCAGCCCAAGAAGTCCTTGACTTCACCAAGGTCATGAATCTTGAAGCTTGCCAACAGCTCCTTTTTCACCCATTCTATCTCTTCCGCACCCATTGCCACAATCAAAAGATCATCAACATACACAAGCATGTATGACAGCTCCCCATCCTCGTGTCTCTTTATGTAAACTCCCGCATCGCTCTTACACACTTCATATCCCATACTCAGCAGCTTCTCATTCAGGGTCTTGTGCCAAGCCCTGGGAGCCTGCTTCAGGCCATAAAGGGCCTTACGCAGTCTGCACACAATGTTGGGGTTGCCATTATCAAATCCAGGAGGCTGTGTCACATACACCTCCTCCTCTAATTCACCATTCAAAAAGGCGGTCTTTATATCCACCTGGTGAATTTCCATGTTCTTTGCTGCAGCAGTTGCTAGCAAAGTCCTCCTGGACCCATAGCTACTGGTAGGTGCAAGACCTCATCTACATCAACTCCAGGAATCTGTCTACAGCCCTGGGCTACAAGCCGAGCCTTAAATCTCAACACGTTCCCATGTGCATCAGTCTTCACAGAGAAGATCCAATGCACAGGGATCACCTTGTGTCCCCTGGGTCTCTCAACGTACTCCATCACCTCGTGCGCATCAAGAGAATCTTGCTCCTCTTGCATTGCCTGGCGCCAGAATTCCCACTGAGGGATCTTTGCGCCTCCCTGAGGTTTCCAGGGATTGGCACCTTGGACCACCTCACCCCAGGTATCTTACCCTTTACAGGATTCAGATTGTGATCATGCACAACATGGCTATCCTCTCTAGGCTCACACGCACGTGCTTCCACTACTCTTTCGCTCGAGGTTACTGCGTTACACACCTCTCTGACTCTCTCCCACTCTGGAGGTGTCTGCAGCTTTCTCTCCTTGGAGGATTCACATGCTGCTCCACTCAATCTGGGTCTTACATCACTCGTCATGTCCCAAACGCACTCATCACTCAAAGGCGCAGCATAATCTGGCACTGTGCGACACCCTGCAGTGGTGTCTCTCTCATCCACGCTTGTACTCTCACAACACACCTGTGACTCCCCAGTGTGTCCCTCACAAGCACGCAGAGCCTGGCCATCTGAAGACTCCCTTTGTCCATCAAGTGTCTGATTGGAAATCTCCAAACTGACCTCTCTTGCCTCACTCTCAGCGCTTACATGATCAGACATGCCCTCCAGCCTGGCCAAGTCCTGTCCATTAGGCTGAGCTTCCGTTGCTTCCCCTGGGCAAATGGCCTCTGACATTCTCCTATTCTCTCCATCACTCACATCTCCATCATGTTCCACAGTGACCTCAGCTGCAGTCTCACGTGCTGCTACTCTCTGATCATACCGTTGCTGCCGGGTCAGCCCGTCTTGCCCTCGGACACCCATGGCCCCAACTTCCATTCGAACACATTCTTGCACATTATTCAAACGTTGCATGTGTGACTTGGTCTCCTCGCCTCCTCGCGCCAGGTTCTCCATGTGTCCGAGTACGGACCAGCTGTGGCCGGACTGCGTATGGCTCAGCTCCGAGGAAGTGGGCTCCCCGTCCACGTTGACACTTGTAGTCTCAGAATTCTCACAGGGGTTGATTGCACATGGGGTAGTTGCACAGGGGGTGGTTGCACAGGGGGAGTCAGGTCCGGACTGCTGCACGTTGACCTCTCGGTTGCAGAGAGGCTCAGGATCATCTGAGTCCCAAAAAGACAACTGACCCAAGGACTGCTGGCCCTCCTGTTGTACAAAAGGCAAGGCAAAGGGCTGCTGGACTGCATTTGGACTCACAGGAGACATGGTGCTAAGCCCCACTCTGTCTGCGCCCCTTAAGTGCTCCAGAAAGGTAACATCTCTGCTTTCTTTCCAAATCCCGTTTCCCATATAAATTCTATATGCCTTTGACACACTGGAATACCCTGTGAAGAGACCAGGGGAGGTCTTAGACTCAAACACTCCCCTTTGGTGATCAGGTATGTGCACATGTGCTAGACAGCCAAAAGTCCTGAGCAGGGATACATCGGGCTTTACCCCATGGAAGGCTTCATAAGGCGTCTTGTCACGTCCAGTCACAGGTCCCATATTGTACAGGATGCAGGCTGTCTCCACTGCTTCCTTCCAGAGTGACTGTTTGGCAGCTGCATGCAACATGAGTGTTCTGGCCTTCTCCTTGATTGTTCGGTTCATCCGTTCAGCAACGCCATTTTGCTGAGGCGTGTATGCTGCAGAGGTCTCAAATTTAATTCCCTCCTGCGTACAGAAACCCTTCAATGTACTGTTGAGGAATTCTGTCCCCCTGTCAGTACGAATGCACTTAACAGAGCGGTTCAACTGCCTCTGCCAAAAAATCAGGAGGTCTCTGACTGCACTGCTGATTGCATCCTTGGTTTTTACTGCCAGGGCTATGACGTAGTGCGTAGCCTCATCCACAATCGTGACAAAGAAGCGCTCCCCAGTAATAGCTGTAGGGGAGATGGGGCCAACTGTGTCCAAATGAATTCTCTCAAGGGGCTCAGTGGCTGCTCTGGAACTGGTTCCAAAAGGGGGACGACTGTGCTTTCCTTGAATGCACGCTTCACACGAAGAGTGACAGTTTGCGCAAGGGGAGAGAGATACAGGGATGCCCAGGACCAAATCTTCAGACTGCAGTCGCCTCATATTAACCTCCCCTGGGTGCCCCAGTCTACTGTGCCACAGTGCTCTCAATCTGCAATCATGAGCGACTGGTGCTCTGGCTGTGTTAACAAACACAGAGACAGGGTTTCTGACTGGACTGACCTTCTGCAAGAAATACAGGCCATTTCTCTGTGCAACTGAACAAGACCAGTTTTGAGCGCCACGCATACCAGTGTAACTTCCCACACTGTCTGTCACAAAACTAGCCCCATCACGTATAGCAGCTGTCACTGAAATCAGATTAGCTGTAGCTGAAGGAACACAATGCACATTGTGAAGCCACAGGGGTTGCTGTTCTGCACTGCTCAAGCTCAGGGAACCAGTTGCAATTATCTGTCCCGTGGCATCTGACGTAGCCATATGCAAAGGAATGGGATTTCTGTGCAGGGTGGGGGAATGTAGCAGGGACAGATCATTGACTAGGTGGATGGTGGCTCCACTGTCCACCAGAAAACTTCTCGCTTCTGGCATGACGCGTGTTGGTGTTAAGACATTCAGAGAAATCATGGCAGACATACCAGAGGGTGGTGGATATCCCCGGGGAAAAAGTTGTTGCCGTTCCCGCTGCCCTCCGGAGGTCGAGCCACTGCAGCCGACGCTTGATTTTGGAATTGCGGAAGCAGATTGGCCATTGCAGCCATGACTTGCTGCAGGTTCTGTTGCATCTTCTCGTCCGCCTCCTTCTTGAGGCAGTTCCTCTCAAAATGGCCTAGCTTGTTGCAGTAGCGGCAGCGCCTGTTGTCACGCCGGTCCCGTCCCTCCACCTTGGTCGATGAAGCTTGGCCCCCCTGGCCTCCAGCTTGGGTCTCCTGTGGGCTTGCAGTCCCTGGTGTGGTGGAGTAGGCTGGTGTGATGGCTGCCCTGGCCACAGGGGTGACTCTGGGGACCTGGTCGTTGAAGCCCAGTCCCTTGGCTGTGGTGGAGATGATCTCCCACAGTCCCTCCAGATCCTTCCCAGCAGATGAGGAGAACATCCCAGTCTCCTTCGCTTCCTCTGGCAGGCCCTTGAT
>MVGU01001452.1:75000-92500 GCA_002005505.1 Botryococcus braunii | reverse complement strand
GTGAGGTTGCCAAAGCTGAGAATGGCGGCTCAACTCCGCCCCCAACCTCCTGAGTCAAAGAAAAAATCCAGTTGGTATCTCTGAAGCATCTCTCAGTTTTGCCCCATGCGATGACCTGCTCCGGTTGTACGTTCCCTACATGTGAGGGCCATGTGAGGGCCACGTCAGGCTTTGCTCCATGTGAGGGCCATGTGAGGGTTTGCTCCATGTGAGGGCCTGCTTTGATCGTACGTTGAGCCCACGTCATGTGACTACGCATCCAGGCTGACTCCTAGTTGGGTAACACACTGGTAACGTGTTAGGTTGCCAAAGCTGAGAATGGCGGCTCAACTCCTCCCCCAACCTCCTGAGTCAAAGAAAAAATCTGCAGACTCGATGTAAACGTACATCACACGGGCCCAGCGTACAATCAGAGCAGCCCTCAACCTGCCCCGGGGATAGATATATATATACATACATATATATATATATATATATATATACACACATATATATATATATATATCTATACACACATATATATATATATATATATATATATATATATATATATATATATACCGTACCGTCGCAAAATATTGACCCACGACGTTTTTGGGGGGTCAAAATTAAATTTATGAATAAACCGCCTGTTGAGGGGGGTCAATATTTTGCGACATTATTTTCTGGAATTTTTTCCAGCATACGGACGCCTACGAGGTGTAGGAGAGTTCTCGAGACACTTTGACATCATATAAAAATTCGGTAATGAAGGTTTGGGCCAATTAAGTGTTATTCAGTGCTGATGTAGGTTAGGATATGAGGATATTAAGAATATTTTTAACTGTCTTGAGAGGGGGGGTCAATAATTTGTGCCATTATTTTCAGGATTTTTTCTTCTTTTTAATTAATAAATCGGGTTTTTTGGGGGGTCAAAATAAAAATATGGGTCAATCTTTTGCGACGGTACGGGTATATATATATATATATATATATATATATATATATATATATATATATATATATATATATATATATATATATATATATATATATATATATATATATATATATATATATATATATATATATATATATATATATATATATATATATATATATATATATATATATATATATATATATATATATATATATATATATATATATATATATATATATATATATATATATATATATATATATATATATATATATGTATATATATATATATGTATATATATATATATGTATATATATATATATATATATATATATATATGTATATATATATATATATATATATTTATATATGTATATATGTATATATATATGTATATATGTATATATATATGTATATATATATATTGTTGGATATGAACCATGATTCACCTACAGATATGCATTTGCACGCGCATACAGTGAGCAATTGACTGTTATTGAGTCGAAGTCATACTTGGATGTAATGACTTGTGTATTGCCTTGTCGAATGCAATAGGCATTGACTATGTTTCCTATACCTCTGATGAGATTAGGTCTCAGGGGACCAGTTGCTTAGGTGCAAGCTGTTTATTCCTATGACTCTAGTCGAACTACAGACCACGTGGTACTTGCTATTTGTACAGGTTCATGCTGATCAGATCCTTAGCTTTATGTCCTTTGTTATCGTAAGTTAAATGTGGCTAGTAGCTGTGTGTGGCTTATAGATACTCGCGGCTAGTAGATGGAGATTGCAATTGCTTTCATGGGATTTCGTTGGTACTTAAGAAATCTGATCAAGCAATCTCTTGATAAGAGTGGTCTCGGTCGGTGGCAATTAGTTTTCCTTTGATCACATTACTATTGTGAAGGGAGACTGAGCTCAATCGATTGACTTGGATGATTGGCCTAGAATCGAACCTTTATCCAAAAGTGGACGTTAACGCGTATATTAGATTGGTCAACAAGTCTGGTTTATGGCTTCGTGATCGGGGCAGCAGGTCAGACATTCAATGGAGTATTCTCCAAGCAAGCTTGCTTATCAAGCAAGCTTGTTATGTGTCTCACCTGCGCATCCTTATGTTCGGCATGCATTCGTAACTGTGTTGAGAACTTTCCGCATGCTCATTAAATCGGTAAGCCCCCACTAGTGAGAAGCGTGTATCACTTAGTCTTTAATCATTTGTTGAACCCAAAGCATTGACAAGTAGTACTGGTACAGGTGATTGTGATCATGTCATTCGACATCCATCATCTGTGAATGGTAACACCATCGGCTTTGGGTTGCAGGTAAGAGTAGTCAAGTGGTGCACGTTTAGTTCATATCTTTATTTGCACGTCTCGATGCATTTCATTTGTAATAGACATTCAATGGAGTATTCTCCAAGCAAGCTTGCTTATCAAACAAGCTTGTTATGTGTCTCACCTGCGCATCCTTATGTTCGGCATGCGTTCGTAACTGTGTTGAGAACTTTCCGCATGCTCATTAAATCGGTGATTGTGATCATGTCATTCGACATCCATCATCTGTGAATGGTAACATCATCGGCTTTGGGTTGCAGAACCCACAAGGGTTATGGGCCCACCGCCTTTGTGTGCATCAAAACTTCTTTCATTACTTCCAAGAGCACTCGGTGTGAAAATATTACCTCGCACGGGATCCCTGCTTGTCAGTTGTACCGATCGCAAGTGCCTGTGACTGTTTATTGTGACAGGAGTAATATTACAACATTTAACTGTGATAGTACTGAGAAATAGGGTAAGGTGTGCATGACCCGGCACAAGCGGGGAAGATATTATGTAAGCACCGCCAAGATTCCCCGTGGCCCCCATACATACACGAAGCTGCTCTGCCTCCACCCAGCATAATTAAGCCTTTGAGGAACAGCACAAGAGCTTAAGGCGTATACAATCAATTTGTGGGTGACCCCCCCCCCCCCCCCCTTTCAAAAAACAAGAAATATATGAAACACTCTGTCTGAAGAGCTAACAACCGGCCTCATAACCCAAACAGCTGTATAAGGAAGTGTGGAAGTTTAATGTGGGCATTACCGTACCTGCCACTGAAGGCTTGGGTGGGACCCATAGGAGCAGATGAGGCCCGCATCGTACCCCACAAGGTCCCGTGTACATGCATGCAGGAAGCTATGGTGTGACTGGGTAATAGAAACACGATAAACCGGTATGGCTGCAATGTGGTGTCCATGGGAAATGCACATTGGTCTGAGGCATATGAACGGAACTGGTGTCGATGGGAAAGGACCAAGATTGTACTCCTCTATTTCTAGTAGTAACAGTACTGCGACTAGTTCGTGTCACCCGACAGTAGTTGTACGGTCCAGGCGTAAACCGAGAAGATCTTGTCAATCTCAACATAAACATTATAGCCGCATCACTCTGTTAGGCTGCTGTTGGCCCACCATGGGTACCACCCGGGTACTATCAAACCTCTGGTGTCCTGAGCTGGCGACAGCAAATGCAGCAGCCCCGTGTGCCATGCATTATCCCACGACTCCCCATTCCTCACTGCTGATTCACCAAGCAACGCAGTAGCAGTTGCGCAGTTGGGATGCCATGCATAGATAAGTACGATGTTTGTCGTTTGGTAGCACTTTGCTTCACAAGCCATGCATAGGCATTAGAGCTCCACGACAGATTGCCTTATATACCGTGCCCGAGTGGTCTCCAATGGTCGTCTAGTGTATATTATCCTTGATTTAGGATACGTGGAGCACTAGTGCCCATTGAGGGCGTGTAGTTGTCGTTTAGACACAGGGAGCAGCTGAATGCTCAAGCGTATCTATAGACGGGTTATCTGATCAATCATCGGTTACGGGGAAAATCCTCAGTGATGAGGGCGCTCTTAAGATCAAGCTTGCTAGCAATTGGCTAGACAGGCAGTCATGACCAACAGCTTCATTTCAATAGCAGGTACCTTGCGTACGCCAGTGTAAGCTGGGATTTCAGGCTCATCTCATAATGCCTTGCTCAGCAACATCTTTGATCTGACCATAAAGGATAGCAAGTATGCATTCAGGCGTAAGGCAGTCAGCGTTGCACCAGCCCATCCTGTATTCTGCTCATTCACCCACAATAGGGGTGCTCATTCGCAACCCCCCTGGCCCATAACTTTCCAATACCGTCCCTGTTCATGCATCCACCCGCTTGCGCTTTGTATTGGAGCTCCATTTACGTGCTGCACCTGCGGGATGTGCAGCACGCATGGACAATAGCTTGCTTGAGCACCCTTAACAAGGGTGCTCAAGGCTTAACAAGGGTGCTCAAGCAAGCTATTGTCCATGCGTGCTGCACATCCCGCAGGTGCAGCACGTAAATGGCGCTCCAATACAAAGCACAAGCGGGTGGATGCATGAGCAGGGACGGTATTGGAAAGTTATGGGCCAGGGGGGTTGCGAGTGAGCATCCCTATTGTGGGTGAATGAGCAGAATACAGGGTGGGCTGCTGCAACGCTGACTGCCATACGCCTGAACGCATACTTGCTATCCTTTATAGTCAGATCAAAGATGTTGCTGAGCAAGGCATTATGAAATGAGCCTGAAATCCCAGCTTACACTGGCATACTCAAGGTACCTGCTATTGAAATGAAGCTGTTGGTCATGACTGCCTATCTAGCCAATTGCTAGCAAGAGCGCCCTCATCACTGAGGATTTTCCCCGAAACCGATGATCGATCAGATAACCCGTCTATAGATGGCTAGAGCATTCAGCCGCTTCCTGTGTCTAAACTACAACTACACGCCCTCAATGGGCACGAGTGCTCCACGTATCCTAAATCAAGGGATAATATACACTAGACGGCCATTGGAGACCATTCGGGCACGGTGTATAAGGCAATCAGTCGTGGAGCTCTATACCTATGCATGGCTTCTGAAGCAAGGTGCTACCAAACGACAAACATCGCACTTAATCATGCCTGGCATCCCAACTGCGCAACTGCTACTGCGTTGCTTGGTGAATCAGCAGTTGGGAATGGGGACTCGTTGGATAATGCATGCATGGCACACTGGGACTGCTGCGTTCACCGTTGCCAGCTCAGGACACCAGAGGTTTGATAGTACCCGGGTGGTACCCATGGCGGGCCAACAACAGCTTAACAGAGTGATGCGGCCAAAATGTTTTATGTTGAGATTGACAAGATCTTTTCGGTTTACAGCTGGACCTTTCAAGTACTGCCGGGTGACAGAAACTAGTCGCAGTACTGCTACTAGTTCCTCTACTACTAGAAGTAGAGAAGTACTATCACAATTAGATGTTGTAATATTACCTCCTGTCACATAATATTACCTAAGCATGTCAGCATCACCTCAAGGATCGCGTAACCCCCAGGGACCGCATGTCAGAATCACCCCAGGGACCGGGTCATCCCCATAGCTCAACATCCCACCGCACATACAAATGAAATGACAACACCACATCATGGCTCCACAGGTCAAGTACCCTAAAGGAGCAAGCACCCTTTCACAAGAGCCCCTACAGGTGTCCAGGTACTTGGCACTCGGGGCACCAGACATTCTCGCTGTGGGTCGTATACAGGGTACGACAACCCGTGCGGGGTCCGTACGGGGAGTAGGCTTGGCATGCGGGGCCCGTAAAATATATGGGAAGGCATTTGGGAACGCCGCACGTTTTGCAACGTTTGCAAGGCCCTTCTATGGGGGGCCACCCACGCCTTATCTGCAAGGCCATACGGGTTCCCCGACAGAAAATAGAGGTTGGTAAGGGAAATTTACGGGGATGGAGGACAGCTTTAAAGACAATGATCCTCAGTTAATTTTTGGCTTTTGGCGTCTGTGTCTGTTTCCCTCCCTCCCTCCTCCCCCCCCCTCTCTCTCCCTCCCTCCCTCCCTCCCCCCCCCCCCTTCCCTCCCTCCCAGAGTGTGGAACGTTGGCCACACAAGAACGTTTTCACATTGATTTGTGGTGTATCATATTCCAACCTCCCTGATTTTCGTTTTAAAAGCATGAGGACTCATTGAGAGTGGTTGTTAGCCTCTACACTTCGGCAGGAGCCCCAAAGTTAAGCGTGCAGACGCAAATTGGCCCACCCGCACATTTTTTGCCTGGGTATGCGGGCACCCCGCACAAAAACCGTCATTTTCACTGCCGACATACGGGTGCCACCCGCACGATTCTAGCTGAGCTATTCGTGCCACCCGAACGGATTTCTAGGGCCCTGTCGTACCCTGGTCGTATACCCTTCTAAATTTGTCCCAGCACGCTCTCAATAGATAAATGCCCAGTCCCCTGGGTACCAGGGACATTATTTGCCTACCAGAACAGCAATGCCAGGATGGGGGTTTTGCTTTAGCCAGTTTGGAACACACGTAGACTTACAGGTGCTAGCCACGTGAGAGCCCTCGCTCTAGACACAATTTACTTATTCCTCGCGCATCTTTATTACTGCAGCACTGCAGCACTTCTAAACTAAACGCTGGCAACACGCACCCTCCTGCCACCACTGTCGTGAAGGGAGAATGTCATCTGGGCGAGTTAGCCACCCAAGTTTCTCACTTTCCTACAAAAGCGCAACTTGCATCCATCAGGTGGTATCCTCTTTAGATTCACTGCTATAAATCTGAAAGTCCAGTCCAGTAAAGGCATCCACAAAGCTCTCTCTGGACCCGCATAGGCCCGGCAAGGCATTTTTAGGTGCGGCAGATCCAGCAAGCGCGGCATCAATCTTCAAGCCAACCAGAGGTATATGCCAGACTTTCAGCAACGTTTCAGGGGATCAAACGCATGATAGCCTCCCAGCCACAAAAACAAAATTAGGACATCACGACTTCCGGATACTCACTTCATACCAGTTCATTGACCCAGCTCAGGACCAGATCCTAGTGTACTGCTCAAAAACCACTGTTGCAGTCTATCGCTCTTTAAGTAACCAAAACATGGTTCTTATAAGACCAAGAGCACAGAAACAATGGCAAATACATCTGAGCATTGTTTGTGAGGCTCACATCCACACGTTCAGTGTAATACTCAGAAGTACATGGCCTGAAAGCATATGCCTAACGAAATGGGTCTCCACATGCTCAGTTGATAGGAGCCTTGCAATAATTACCAACCCTTCTGTGCAGGGAATACACCCCGACCTAAAATCAAAACCTACTTCAACATAGAACATACAGGCGCCTGCCCCAGCTTGGTATTGTGAGAGCATAAGAATAAATTTAAAATTAGTTGCCCCTACGTGGATCATTCAGAAACCATCTGGGCACGAATCCTTAGGAGAGCGAGGACTTCGAAGCACTCAAGGTACCAGGCATGTTCTGACTCCTTGCTGAATGCAGAAGGGCAGATAGGTACCCTGAGGCATTAAGCCCCTTCAGATACCACGTCAACAGAGCAAATTATGTGAGTTCCCTGCCAGCTGGAATAAAACCACCGCCATAGGAAACATATAAATTTTCAGCCAGGAGGCTGTCCCAAAATGTGCAATCAGCTTTTCGCCAGCAACCCTGTGTTTGCCACCGTCCTGAGCCCATGTGAAAGGCAATGTCAGCAGGCTTTGAGAACATCACAGGGAGGGGTGGGGAAGAGGGGCATAGAGGCGAAAAGAAAAGCCAGACCAAAACAATCCCAGCAGCTGAGACTACAAGCTACCGAGCTCCCAGAAAACCCTTCACACTATCACCGAAGATGGACGGCCACCAGCGGAGACAGACCAAAGGGAACATTGTCCCTTGCTCGGAGGATGGAGAGCAATGCCGAGGAAACAGACTCGCCAATGTATACAATGAATCCACAAAAGTTGAGGACTCGTGCGGCCAACTTCAGGCCCCAGAAGCCGCAATGTCACATCAAATACCAACACCAATCATACTGACGCAAATAACACACTTCTGATCTGCATGTTGTTCATCACACTGCGGGCGCTGGAACTCGGGGTGGCAACTTGATGGAACGTAAACTTCTTATGGGCCGCAATCCAATGCTCTCCCTATTTAGCTCGCGCAGGGCCTGTGCCTGCAACGAATCAGCGCAAAAAATTTAGAAGCAAGCGGGTTCATTGCAACATGTAACACATGTACATGTACAAAACTAGGCTTACATAAAGGAGAAAGGGCCCAACCCCACGATGCAGTCGGTAACGGTTCTCGTGACAGTTGTCGTTCTCTGTAAGCACCCTTAATATGTTTTTCCATTGGATCCAACGTTCACAAGAATTGAGACGACATATTTTGTTGTGAGTCAAATAACTGTGTTGTAAGGTCCAACCTGAATGAGCAAATCAGCTTACCTCAGCTACCGACAACGGCTTTGGAGGAGGTTCTGGCTCATAATACGCATCCACGCGGACGACGCTTGATGTACCTTTTCCTGACGCAAGCTTTGCCCGCACGTCCTTCAACCTCCCAGCTGTTCCATAAACCACATCATTCTTAAAATGTGAAGAGTGCAGTATATTCATGAACTTCTAACAAAACTGCAGAAAGTTTTATTTGCTGATTTAACTACAGGCATCACCCAAGGCCAGGCAGCCTTTTCAAACAGCCCGACTGCAAGCCTTCCCTCAAGTAGCAGCTTTAATAATAGGGAAAGCCCCCTCTTGACAATCACACTCTGATCATGCACTACGTACTCGATCTTTCCAAGAACATTAGGTCACCAACCCCCAAGCACTATCTAGCGTCAATCAGAATAGTATGGAACCAACTCCTTTTTATTAGGTGGGGGTGGGGAAAGCCCTGGAAAGCGTAGTCTCACAGCTTGGAGAATTCGGAAGAATATTTCTTATGGGTGATGACCACCCCGAGAACGAAGTCGAGGGGGATGGAGTTTGTGACTCCTCCCACGAGGACGCTACAGAGGCAAAACTAGAAGTCCGGCTGTCCTCAGTAAGAGAAGAGGGGTCGCAAATCCTGCTTCTCATCTTTTCTTTGACCTGAGGGAGCAGCCGCCCTGCAGAGCACAGTCATCTCCCACAGCTTCAGCGCAGCCTGCTTCATTTTGGCTGGAGGTGTCCGAACCCGCGCAGAACAGAGCAGAACTCGGATCCTTTCCCATCTGAGCAGCGCTCACGGAGTGACTGTGCTCTGTAGGGGCTGCAGCATCAGACAGCCTTCACAGAGGTCCATCTGTCAAAAGCCACGGGTTCCCTATCCGAGCCTAATTGAGACATGCCGCAATGAAGACAGAAGGTGTTGCCAGAGGCCATGGTAAACTCAAGGCTTGAAGGCTGGTCACGTAGGACTGTTATGCCAAGAGCATGCCCCCAATCTGATTGGCAGTTGTCTGCCAGAGCAGCTGGCGCACACTGATACTGCATTTGCAGACTAATCGTGTCCTGTACTGTACACCACCCACACCAGACACGCGAAGGTATGACTGGATGCGGGTCAGGCGACCAGCCTCAGAGTCAGATGGCAAGCCAGCCTGAACACCAGAGGGTATTGACACCTCATTTGCATCCATGGCTTTGCCAAAACAATACTGAAATTTCCAGAAATCAGATCCATCCAGCATTCCCCCAGGAGCGAATGGACATATCTGATCTTGCATTCGCAGACTTCACCCTGTCGTGTACTGTAGAGTACTCACCAGACAAGCCAATATGCGCTTGGGTGCAGGTCCAATATACGCCTCAAATCCACACCGCAAGTAGACAATCTGCACTCGCTCTGGGTGTTGACCCCTCAACCCAGGTGCTTGGCTTTGCCCAGAACAGCAAAGTCGACAAACCCCCTCCCCCCCCCCCCCCCCCCCAAAAAAAAAAAAAAAAAAAAAAAAAAAAAAAAAAAAAAAAACAACCAGAGACAGGAGGATTGGGGTACTCGAGAGGAAAAGCCCAATATACAGCCCCCCCCCCCCCCCCTTGGGGCGGGGGGGGCGCTGGCGGCCATCCCCCCTCACTTACCCCCACCCCCGGAAAAAGGGGGGGGGGGGGCCAAGCTACAGCATGCTGCAGCTACACCACAAGCTACTCTGTCACACCAAGACAGGCAAGGCAGATCAGAACATTCTAACCCACCAAGCAACATACTAGCGGACAATTGTGAGAAGAGCTAACCTGCAAATCCCGATGTAACCCCAACCTTTAGAAGTCTCTGTCCTAACCATCAGAGACATGTCACCAAGGCATACCGACAATCATATCAGAGGGAGCAATCTCCAAAGCCCTTTCGTAGCAGTTCGCCGCCTTCTCGTAATCTTCAGCGACCTCATTGTACCAGTGACCAAGCCATGCACATGCGGCAGCCTGCAGTTAATCACATCTCAGCCACCTAGTCCTTCTAGACCTCCAGCTACACCTAGCACTTCAGCAACACATGGTAACTGGCAAGCTTCTCGTATCAACTGAGTTACAGTTTCTTAAACCCAGCAGTCAATGCAAAATCTCGCTACAGAAGACGCTTCAATACAATCACATCTACCGGCAGTCTGCTCCAGATCTCCACAGCTGCAGACTAGGGTCCACACCTGTGAATCTGACTCTTCGACGGAAGCTGCTTCGAAATGTTTCCTGGCCTGGTGCGGGTCCTCGCGGCAATTGCCACCCATTGTCCAAAGGATCCTACCTAGCTTGTAATGGTGGTCTGCTAATTCACTCTCAGTAACGACACATGTCTCGCTGCTGGCTACCTCTAGAGCCTTCTCCAAATTCCGCTTCGCTTCCTGGACATGCACAACCACAACTGTAAGTCCACAAGAACACACAGAGCCCAGGAAATTCAATTTTACATTGGTCACCGCGATACCAAGGAATCCCCCCCCCCTCCCCAAACACATACACGAGCGCGCACGCGCAGAGAGACCTTTCCGACCCCTAAGACCAGCGGTGAGAACATCCATACCTCAAGTTCGCCATCCTCAAAGACGAGCCATGCATATTCTGAGTATGCCCAATGCTCTGCTGGAGGTCCACGGCCAATCAATGCCTTGCCCAAGATACGTTCGTACTGCGCCTTTGCCATACAACGATCTCCTCGCTCCAAGGCAATTTTTGCGAGCCCGCGCAAAGCTTGCTGCCTGATAGACAGCGGCATTGACCCAGACATTTCACTAAAAGCACATTCTCCTTCCGTGGTCCACCCTGTGGCGACACATCTCCACTGGGAACACGATCTGCGTTTTGTGCAAGCCCACACGGCGTAAAAGACGTAGAAGGCACACCCACAACACTACACGAGCAGGGAACATGTAGGTACTTGACAGACACCCCTTATGTGCCCCCTTAAACACCCAGTCAGGCTTATGAGAAATGTTGACTTTCCCAACATGATGCATCCAGTTACATTGACAGCCCCGACAGGGACGCACGCGGATCCTGTTGGGCAAAGCATGCTGAAGAACCCTTGGACAAGGTCATTCTCTTACCTGCAAGGATTTTGAAGGATACTTCAGCCTGGTCCAGCTGTCCCAACCGCCGCTGGCAGCGGGCACAGAACAAGCGCAGCGCCAAAGCAAAGCTTGCAAGCTCCTCATGGCCCCCAGCACGCCTCTTTTGATGCCATTCCAGCCCTTTCACCGCTGTATCATAGGCCTCCTGCCACTGTCTATTCTGATACAGCAGCTCTGTCAATGCTTTCCAGCCAGCTGCTGAGTCCGCTCCCATATACACTCCGCGCTTCAAGACCTGACAGTAACCGCGGCTAGCACTTTCAGAGACCCAATACTTCCCAAACGAACACCATGCAGAATGAAACGACAGAGGTAAGAAACCAGCATCAAAACAAACGTGAAAGCAACAGTTATACCCTGGCTGACTGAAAAGGCCAATACCTTGATGATCTGTTTACGGCGGATGTATGTGGAAGGCATATTCGGATCGGAAAGGAATCGCCGTCTCAGAGCCAGGCCAACAGCCACAGAAGCTGCAGGGTTCCAAGGGAATTGATGTGCAAGCTTCATGCCAAATGACTCCACCCGCATCACGACAGTCTCAGATGGTGTTGCTTTTGCAGGACTCACTACGTCTCCTACATCCAATTGTGCCTGAGAAGGTGACCAGACAAAGCTACGCCGCTTTGGCATTAGCGCGCTCTCAGCAATCTGCAAGCATCGCAAAGGATCAGCCATCAGCATTTGCGGAGCGCAAAGGTGATTTATGTTAACTCCTCATGTAAGGCTATGTATGATGCAATCTTCTGCATAAAGGCACCCTCTGTACCTGTAAGATGAGTGCATTAAGAACAATGGCATTTTAACCCCGGAAATTTCGCATGCAAACATTTCACAGAGGCAGCACAAATTTACTGCACATAGCCAACATCCAGTGAGGTTGCCTTCCATAAGCATGGCATAGAACAGTTGTGGTAACACAGGATAAGCCAATCTACACAGTTGGGGATTCTAAATGCTCAAGCAGTGGATCTTGCTTCATCTACGTACCCTGTTCCTAAATTGCCTCTCAGATGCACGAATATTGATCGAATTTCCGCGGAACCAGTTCAGCTGGACCGGAAGACTGCTGGCATTTGATGCCTGAGGAGACAAGGGCCTGCTGGGTGGATGCGTCACACTACTTCTTGTTGACAAGTTCATGATGCGGTCCATCTGCGCTACATGATAAGAGTCAACCCCTTGTTGACTCAAAACACAAGTTCTGGCCGGATACTCTCAATTTCAATGGATCATTGGGCAGGAGGACAGATAAGACTCAATATCTCCCTGGATCTGATGTTGACAGGCACAGTGCCAACAAGACAAGACATATGAACACTGTGTTGAGCATCAAAGCCAGCAAAAGCGCATCTGCAAATAAGTAATAACTGGCATGAATGGGAAATGAGCAACATGTGCTTTGTGCACCATCACCATGAAGCTCACACCCACAATGCATACTTGAAAGCTACGACAAGTTGCAGTTCACACTCCAGCTGCAATGACGTCATGATTTATCCCACAATAACCACGCACAGTGCAGAACCACAACACTTATGGTACCCAGCCCTTTATTGAAGCTCGAGTTTTAATTCGAAGACCACTACTCTTTGCATACTCAAATGGAAGCACACACCCACTCAACAACTACTACAGGGGCTTACACTTGACAAGGCCCTCCCAGTGTTATACACCGGGGTATTGCCTCCATAAAGCTCTTCCTGCTCCTCCAGTAACCAAATTGCTGCTTCGAACGGAAATGGAGTGGTGCAACCCCCAGCTGATGTAGTAATCATATCGACGCATTCTTGTAATGCCAATACTCTCTTTTCATGCCGGGCTAATGACCTGCAAAAATCCGTCCACAGGCTCCATCATAACAGTGGATTCGCCACCACATTTCACAAAAGGTTGGCACATTTTGCACGAAGAAATTCCCAGACCCTAAAAACCTCAACGTGTTAACAATACCAATATACGTATATGTCATTTAAAGCGCACAGACCCTTCGCACAAACGGCTGTTTAGGGGCGCACTGTGGTGGATGAGCCCCGAGTTGCGACAGATACCGCTGCAAATGAGCTTCATGGTATCGGGAGTAGCGAGGAGAGGGGAGGGTCAAATCCACAATTTTCCTTAACGTGTCGCCCAGACTGCCCTCCTCAGCGCCCTACATCAACCGATATCCATTTTAAAAAATGCCTCCATGTAGTCTACAAAACTACAGCGGGCCCTCGTTGACCCACCTGGAAGGTCACCCACAATGAATCTGCCTTTTCTCCAAGAACATTTTGGGAATGAGGGGTACAATCAATCCAGCACAAACAACTTTCTCCGGTCTCTCACAAAAAATTGGCGAGCTTGCCTCTTTTTAGGGGTGTACGTCTTTTTGGGACCAGGGGGGGGGGGCGGAACCTAAGTCAGAGTTTGACTGAAATTGTATTCAGAAGAGGTTTGCAAACGTAAGGGCCATTGCCTGTTCTTCAGCTCGCTTTGCATCCACCTGCAGCCGCAGAGATGACATACTGCGCAACAATTGACCTGGTTTCTTATTCTCCTGTTGATTTATCATTTCTTGCACTTGCTGCTCTTGGCGCATCCTCTCGACCTTCATCTGCAAATCCAACTATAGGTTCAGTCCTGACAGCTGATCTCGCCCTAAACAACTGCGGATTAAACTAACCACACCATCAGACTATGCATGCAAATTGTTTACTCTATTTAAACACTTTGTCAGCCTCAGCTGATACTCAGTACATATATTTACTAAGTATAGCTACCTGTATGTCTGCTAAATAAGTCAATGCTTCCAGTTCCTGTTTTTTTGTCAGCGTCATGGCGAGTAACTCCTTCAAAAACTTCTCTGACTGCTCAGGTTCTCCTTCCCTGTCATGTGCATCCGCCAGTCTCCAGAGGAACTCTCGGATCTTCGGTACATCGTTGAGATGCCTCGCCAATGATAACTGCAGGTAGGAACAAGCTGTCACTTCATCTTGATATACACATCTGGGCAATCAACACTTCATGAAACAAAATGTTGCTCAACCTAATCTATCACATCATAGTGTTGCGTTTATGTTTCATAAAAACACCGGGTGCGATGTTAACCCACACCTCACAGGGCACATGTGGGTCTGTCCTGATAACACTCACCAGCTTCTGATATGTCTCAATAGCCTTTTCAATTTCGCCCAAAGCAATCTTTGTAAATGCCAGGCCCTCCCATGCTGGCAGAACCTGGCCATTAAGCTCGATGGCAGTTCGGAAGTGGTCAGCTGCGCTTACGTACTCGCCGAGGTAGTATGCAGCCTTGCCCGCAATCCTGAATAAGACAAAAAACCTAAGTCTACAAGAACCGCAATGTGAATGCACCATGGGCAGGCAAGCCTGGTACTGCAAGGTTCGCCACAGATCAACCACAGTTATGGGTGAATTCAGAGCAAAAGCTCGATTTAGGAAGAAAGACTCTCATCTTACAGTTACCCAACTACAAGAAAGCAAAACATGAGAGCTCATGGCAGATTGAGAGTCGTTATGCACACTTTCTATGTACCAATCATGGAACCAAACACGGAAAAGGTCAACTTAACGCAAGAACAGTAGTCCTCCGTTTGATGTTTTACTCTAAAGCCGATATGGGCTGTCAGAGGGGGCTCCTTGACATGGGCAACTTACACTCGTGCCTCGTACGAACTACAGTCGATTTCCAACGCACAAGCGGCAGCATTCGCAGCTCGATTGAAGTTTGACTCGTCCAAATATTTCTGGGCAGCAGCCAGCTGGGTTTGCAGCTGTTCTTCCCCCATTTTGCTCGTGAAAAGCCCTCCGTTATTGTATGACCGACTTATCACGTGTGCAGTGCATTCCGATTGTTTTCAAGGACTGTCCTGCGCTCGTCCTTAGCTCTCCACTCGGGTCCTTGGCCAACAAAGTTAGAATATGAAAGCAAGATCGTTGTTCATATTGGATATACAACTGTTGCCCCATCGCAGGCGGGCCTCCACTTCCTGAGTCTTCGACACGTTGTCGACCCTTGCCGGCGAGGCGGAAACTGGTTTTCCTTCTGCGGCGGATCGGGGCGTTTTAACTGTGGCGCAAGTCTGGATCATTCCAGACTAAATGGTGCCTGCACCCATGACAAGAAGTCTTGTCACAGCGTTACTGACGCAAGTCTGGACTGCAAAACCCCACTTTGAGCTTACAGCCCACAAGATTCAATACCAAGGTCCTATAGGACCTCAGCTACATGAGCAAGGCAAAACATGGGTGGAAGCTAGGCCTACGAGACACAGCCCCAACACGTGACCAATTGTTGCAACGCTTGATTTCACACACATCAGTTGCACCAACAAGTGGAAGTTTACCATAGTTCTCAATTTAGGGCCCCGCAACTCGGCGCAGGGCCCAACATCACCCCTTGAGGATGATGTTGGGCCCTACGCCGAGTTGCGGGGCAGGGGAAGGGCAGAGGGGAGTCCCCTCCCCTCTGCCCTTCCGCATTCACACGGGCCAGGCTTTCAGCCCAGCCAAAACATTCAGAAATACCCCAAAACAATCACTGATTGTTTGAAAATATTGCAGCAAAATGCTACCAAGGTGTCGGGCTCACGGCTTCCTTTCGGACCTTGGGCATGCAAAATTCCGTCCCTTCTCCGATGCTCTCCAAACTTCGCACCCCTTCTCCTTGCCACCACGGCCCACTGGTATGCCTCTTGCAAAAAGAAAGCCCTGGGAACGCCCTCTAAGGCTCTTGCAAACAGAGCCATTACCTCCCCGGGCTTCAAACGGCAAGTCCCACCTGCAACTTCGGGGCGGTACGGTACCATCTTTGTCACGCAGGGCCCAATAGGTTTTCTTTGTACTACGGCAGCTTGCAGTACGCCTCACACGTGTACTGCCCATGGCCCTCAAATCCCCTGATTAAATTTCCTAAAATGCCGATTTCTGCAGCCCAGATTTGCGCCTGACAAGATTTATTGTCATGGGTGCCTGGCGGGGGGCGGAAATCGGCTTTGGTATTGCTCTCCAAACTGGCAACCCCTACGCCACATTGGCACTGGAACTTGCCTGACAACGAAAATTCACCTCCAGAGTGCCAGAAGTTACATCTGTCCAGCTTCAAGGGCATGATGAGATGTCCACAACGTTGTTAACACGCCCGCTAGCCTCAGCAAAACAGAAAAAGGGCCCGCGATTTAGCCGAACGAAGATTGGAGAGACAATGGAGCAAACTAAAAGGGAAGGGAGAAGGGAGGGAAAGGGTTGGGGGGGGGGGCAGCCACAGACGTGGCTGCGGCCAAATCACCGCATCCGGCGTAAGTCTGCACAAGCCTGAAATGCATCCGATCGGGAGATGAACGACACAGTGGCATGCAAGTCAGCGTGCCAAATGAACTGCCTTCGGCCTAGAGAATGACTGGGGACCTAGAGGCCTTGAGGGACCTAGAGGGACTAGAGAGCAACTGGGGTAAACGGTCCCGCACAGGGGCAGGTGGTCTCCCCTCAACAGGATTCCAAAGGAATGGTCTTTAGTGCGCATTGTCACCCGCTCGCATCCTGCCATTCCGGGTGTCCTCTCTCGTCGGTTTCTTTCATATCCCCACCTCCCATTTCCCCCAGGGGCCCCCTACCCCTTTCATAACCCCTACCTCCCTTCCTCCCTCCCTCCCTCCCTCCATCCATCAATCCATTCCCCCCGGGCCCCCCCTCTCTCCCCCCCCCCCCCCTCGTATGCACGCACGCACAGCACGCACGCACGCACACACACACACACACACACACACACACACACACACACACACACACACACACACACACACACACACACACACACACACACGGCGCGCCCGTGCGTGTAGATGTTCACAACAGCCTCCTAGCAGAGAACAATTTCATGTGCACCATCCCTGCAGGTACATCTGCTTTTTCACCCGCGATTCCCCCCGGAAGGACCCCCACGAGGTGATCATGATCATGCATTGTCACGCCCTCATCCCTCTCACCGCCAAGCTTGTGTGCAGCATCGATGTGAAATGATTTAACGGGTTAAACACTCAAAAATCACAACACTGAATGTTGGGTAGCTGCTCCCCGTAAGAGGTGTCCGGCATGACACACAGACAGTTACAAACGAACAGTCAGATACAACAATGATCGTATCTTACATTGCTTAACAACGCAAGGATAGCATCCACAA
>MVGU01001452.1:67500-70000 GCA_002005505.1 Botryococcus braunii | reverse complement strand
GAGCGCCTTATCCAGGTCTCCCGCCTTGGCAGCTTCTTTCCCAGCTTCCAGGAGCAATTCCTCCACTCCCCCCTGCATATACACGTGCTGGGGTCCATGATTCCTGGTTGTGTGTGTGTGTGTGTGTGTGTGTGTGTGTGTGTGTGTGTGTGTGTGTGTGTGTGTGTGTGTGCACGTGTGCGAGTGTGCGTGTGCGAGTGCGTGTGCGAGTGTGCGTGCGAGAGAGAGAGAGAGAGAGAGAGAGAGAGAGAGAGAGAGAGAGAGAGAGAGAGAGAGAGAGAGAGAGAGAGAGAGAGAGAGAGAGAGAGAGAGAGAGAGAGAGAGAGAGAGAGAGAGAGAGAGAGAGAGAGAGAGAGAGAGAGAGAGAGAGAGAGAGAGAGAGAGAGAGAGAGAGAGAGAGAGAGAGCGCAACAAGGTTCCTAAAATAGCATTTCCTTGGCTTTTTTTTGGGGGGGGGGGAGGGGGGGGTCCAACCTCAACCAGCAAAAAGCACCTCCAAGAAAACAGGCAGGCACAGTATCATCAGGCACAGTACCATCAGTAAAACAGCAGAACCTGCAAGAAACCAGCAGTACCCTAGGGGGTACCTCGAAGGAGAAGGTGGGCGCATCCCCGAAGTCCATGTCCCGGAGCTCGATCCATGAGGCTAGCTCCTCCGCTGCGTCCCGCAACAGAGTGTCGGCCTGGGAGGGGTTGCCCTGCCGCCTCACCAGGCGGGCCGCCTGCATCACCAGCCACGGGGTCGGCGGCGTGCTCGGGGGGCCCCCCGTCCCCTTCAGGCTCTCCTTCACGGCCGCTTCTGCGCGCCCCACATGCCCCTCCGCCTCCAGTTGCCTGCGCCCCCCGCCCCTTGCAACTCCTGATGTAGAAATAAGACAGAAAGCATTGCATCCTGAGTACCGCCAATCCACCCCCTTGATTGATGTACCGCAAATCGACCCACTTGATTGATGTACCGCAGATCAAGCCCTGATTGCTGTACCGCCAATCGGCCCTTGATTGATGTACCGCCAATCGACCCTTGATAGATGACCAACGACCTGCTGACACAGCCGTGATTGCATTTGAAATGAGCCCAGACTGCTGTCAATAGACCCCTGACTGTAGTTATTAGGCCCTTTTGCCAGACTTTTGCTACAATTTTCCTGCGAGACCCTCGAATGTTGCAAACAGTCATTGCAAATTGTCGCTTTGATTAATGGCATTTCACCCCATCCTGTTTCTCATCCACATCCGCCCGGAGCCTCCAGGGGCCTGGGTCCATCCCACATGGACCCCTTATTACTCGCAACCGATTCCAACTCATCCGTTCCGTACCTTTTTCTCACCTCTTGTCCACGTCCACCTGGAATGGGCCGCCTCAATCCTCCACAGATTCTCTTAATTATCCATCTATTACTCACCAATGGGCTCTATAATTGATCACCACTGGGACCCTTGAATCATCCCATGCGTGCGTGGAAGCATCCATGCGTATGTGTGTGTGTGTGTGTGTGTGTGTGTGTGTGTGTGTGTGTGTGTGTGTGTGTGTGTGTGTGTGTGTGTGTGTGTGTGTGTGTGTGTGTGTGTGTGTGTGAGTGCGTGTGCGTGCGTGCATGTGCGCGTGCGTGCGGGCGTGTGTGAGAGAGGGGGGGGGGCGGAAGGGAGTGTTCGTGCGCGGCCTTCTCCGCCTCACCGTGCTCACACATTCTGCTTCCCCCATCCTCACCTTCAGGAGGCGAGCAAAGGGGAGGGGGCGGGGGGGGGGGGGGGAGCCACCTGGCAACCAGAGCAAAGGCGGGCTGCAGGGGCAGCTCCTCTCTGCGAGCTGTCTGAAAGGCAGCTTTCGCCTCTGCCACAGCCTGCTCTGCGCACTCCGCCACGTGGCAGCCCCTCAAACACTCAACGGAGGCCGACTGGAGGCGCATCTTCATGTCGCTCGCCTCGCCTCCCACCTCTCCCTCCAGCAGCGCCAGCGCCATCTGGCACAGCCGCCTCCCTCTGCGCCCCGTGGGAGAACGCTGCCTCTTGGCCGCAGACCTAACGGCGTATTTTGAGCGGCAGGGGAGCGTGGTTTTGAGCGGCAGGGGAACAGGAGCTTGTGTTGAGGGACATGGGAGCTTGTTTTGTGTGAAATGGGAGCTTGTTTTGAGTGACATGGGGAGCATGTTTTGAAAGCCCTCGACAAGCTTAGAAAGAGGGAAATGAGCTGCGATGGGATGGGATGGGATGGGATCGGATGAGTTTCACCGACTTTTTCGTGCTTACATTTCCATATCACCACCGCTCTTTAGAAGTTGAAAATTAATTTTTTAAAATTAACGCTTTTACTACACTAAAAGAAGGCAATGGTATGGTATGTTTAAAGGTGAAATGGAATGGTATGGGATAAATTGAGATGTTTTGGACATGAACGACAAGCTTCCACAGACCTAAAGCGCTGCTGTGCAGGTCTTCTTCCAAGACATGCTGTTTAGGTCTCTTTGAGATGCACCAACACGCATTGCCAGATCTAAACACC
>MVGU01001452.1:50000-60000 GCA_002005505.1 Botryococcus braunii | reverse complement strand
TATGACAACTCAATGATACAATATTTTCATGAGGTGATGCCGAGCATATTATATTGACCTTATTGCACACCTACCCTCTTACTTGCACATCTCCCCTCTTTCTTGCATAGCAGCAATGCCGGGGGGGGGGGGTCTTTTTGTGCCTGGAGGGCCCCATGTGCCAGCAACCTTAAAACAGTACCTTCTGGATTCTGGACCAACCCTAGGCCAACCCTAGGGGGCGTTGTCACATCCCGCCAGGTCCACTTTGCAGCAGCGGGAGCTTTCTTATCAGATGCTGATGGGTATAGTTTGTCTGCATGCATGCGCAGTACCAAGGCTGTCTTGTCTGCGTCAGGATCGACATCCCGTCATGCAATCTCAGGAAGCCAAGGGCGGGGTGGCGTCAGATGATGGGGCATCTCAACATTTCCCCCTGGGGCAGCATGGTATGCCCGCCTGCTTCCATGCATTTATCATGCGGTCTCAGGAAGCTAAGGGCGGGGTGCATGCATTCTTTCAAACTTTTGCATGCATGCATTCTGATCTACTGGTGCATGCATGCATTCTGATCTTGCATGCATGCATTCCGATGTACTGTTGTGGGGCCGCGTGGTCCCTACTTTGGCCGGTGCTGCTAGCAAGAGGGCTTCGCTGGTGGTAGCAGCCTGGGAGGTAACCCATTCTCGTCAAGACCAAGAGTACTTAGATCACACAAGTTTCCCCCGACCTTGTAGCGCTCAGCGGAATCGAACCCACGACCTTCGCCTGGCGTGCCCTGCCACAGTGGTTTCAGATCGGAATCGAAACCTAAAAGAGGCGCTGCACGTGATCGGACGTACGAGATCGAATTAGACCTCGTATATGAACTCGATTCGGACAGGGACGCATTCCGCGCGTTACATCCCTCCCCCCTTAAGAGGAAGCCCCCCGCTTTGGAGTTAGGCACCTCGGATAGGTAGGTCCTGTGGCATCCATGTGCTCTACCAGAACGCGGCTCTTTTGGCCTCTACCGAGAGTAGGAAGGGAGAAGGAAGGAAGGAAGGAATGACATCAACCCAGCCCTAAGGGCTGATGAGATGGAAAACCGAACACCGACACAGCAAGACACCGAGAGAAACCAAACACAAACCCTAAGAATCAAGGCCAAACACAAACCCAAAGTACCGAGTGGGGAGCCAAGAGCACAAAGGAAGGGCATGAAAGCCCCAGGACACAAAGGAAGGGGCAGGAAAGCCCCAGGACACAGCCCAAGAGTGGGCAAGGGCCAGCAAAGGGCAAGACACAAACCTAAGACCGAAACTGAAAACAATCATAAATGAAGTTAACCACAGACTGAAGGTCATCTTGCCAGACGAACTGACGTAACGACCGAAAGGGGGAACGAAAAAGATGGGGGTAACGGTCCCGGATCGGCTGAAGGGCCAAACAGGAAAAGACAAGGTGGTGTTCATCACCCACCAAACCAGCCTGACACTGATCACAGAACCGGTGGGAACGGGGGATGCCCCGACGACGACCAGCATCAATAGGAAGGTTGTGAACCCCCATGCGGAATCGATGGAAAACCCTCAACTTGGAAACACTCATACGTAACCACAAAAGCCTAGAGAGAGTGGCGCGGGACGGTCTATTAAACCACCTAGAGTATGTGCAAAGCTGAGCCCGCTCAGACGGGCAGAGACGAGGAGAGACATGCAAGCCCTCCCAGGGTTGGCGGCCATGCCGACGCAAGAGGTCCCGAAGGGACGGCATATCAATCGGATGAGGGGCTTGACAATCTATCTGATAAGGATAGCCAACCTTAATAAGGGCCTTCATGAAATACCCTGCCCAAGTGGGAGTACGGGTAGTGACGCCATAAAAGCACGAGTCGCGAAGAATCAAGGCATAAAGATGATCATGAGGCAAAGACACCAACGAGTTCCAAAAGCTGGCCATTCGCTTCAGCCAGTGATGAGCGAGGGGTTGAAGCCCCAACTCAGCTAACAAAATCGGGGTGGCCACCGAGGGGCGCACCCCTAACAACATCTTCAACATGACCAAGTAACTAGACTCTAAGAGCTGAACAGAAGGGGCCGCAGCCGGTGAACGAAAAGAACGCCATCCCCAAATCTCATATGCATATGACGCCGTGGGCACAACACACATGAGAAGACGCCCCACCCGAAAACGAGGACAGAAACCAATCGCCGATACCACTTGTAGCGCTCAGCGGAATCGAACCCACGACCTTCGCCTGGCGTGCCCTGCCACAGTGGTTTCAGATCGGAATCGAAACCTAAAAGAGGCGCTGCACGTGATCGGACGTACGAGATCGAATTAGACCTCGTATATGAACTCGATTCGGACAGGGACGCATTCCGCGCGTTACAGACCTCCCCTCCCATTCTCATTTCTCCTTTCCCTCCCACTTTTGTCTGCAGCTGCCTCCACCCCATAATGAGCCCAGCGCGCGCCACAAACACACACACACACACACACACACACACACACACACACACACACACACACACACACACACACACACACACACACACACACATGCGCGCGTGCGCTTGTGCGCATGCATGCACGCGCGGGCAGACACACGCACAGGCTCACCCCCCCTCCATCTCCTCTCCTATGTGTGTGTGTGTGTGTGTGTGTGTGTGTGTGTGTGTGTGTGTGTGTGTGTGTGTGTGTGTGTGTGTGTGTGTGTGTGTGTGTGTGTGTGTGTGCGCTGGGCTCATTATGGGGTATTGGCAGTTGCAGATAAATGTGAGAGGCAAAGGAGAAATGAGAACGGGAGGGGAGGCCCAGGGGGAAATTTATGTGATTTCAAGCACTCTTTTTCTTGACGAAGGAGGCCAAGGCCTCTACCACATGCGAAGCCCTCTTGCTAGCAGCACTGGCCAAAGAAGGGACCATGCGGCCCACACCAGTAGATCAGAATGCATGCATGCAACAGTAGATCAGAATGCATGCATGCAACATTCGATCAGCATGCATGCATGCAACAGTATATCAGAATGCATGCATGCAACAGTATATCAGAATGCATGCATGCAAAAGTAAAACAGAATGCATGCATGCGATGAACCCACCAAAGGAGGCGGTCAGACCATGCTGCCCTAAGGGGAAATGTTCAGATGTCCCATCCTCTCACGCCAGCCCGCTCACAGCTTCCTGAGACTGCCTGACCGTGTGTCGATCCCCGCTCAGACAAGACAGCCTCGGTATTGCAGGCAAAAGATACCCACAGGCATCGGACCAGAAAGCTCCCCCGGGAACGCTCAGTGGACCTCGCTGGAGGTGACAAGGCCCCCTGGGGGTCTGTTGGTCCAGCATTCAGACAATGCCCAAGGTTGCTGGCACATGGAGCCCTCCAGGCACCAAAAGACGTCCCCCCGGTATTGCTGCTGTGCAAGAGAGAGGGGACGTGTGCAAGAAAGAGGGGAGGTGTGCAAGAGAGAGGGTAGGTGTGCAAGAAAGAGGGGACGTGTGCAAGAGAGAGGGGAAGTGTGCAAGAAAGAGGGGAGGTGTGCAAGAGAGAGGGGAGGTGTGCAAGAGAGAGGGGAGGTATGCAAGAAAGAGGGGAGGTGTGCAACAAGGTGTTCCCCTTGCTCCAGGCAGCAGGCAAGGGTGGAGGTATGCCAGCCCCTTTTACAAAAGGGGCTATCCCTGACCATGATAGTGGAGTGCTACCCACAGTCCAGCATCCTGCAAATAGCACCAACACATGCACTGTGCAAATGCTCGCACTAGAAGTGGATAAAGAGGATAGACTTCACTCTTTATTCTGAAGAGAGTGAGACCCCACCAGGTAGTCCCCAGCAGGGAGACCAACCAGGGAGACCACAGCAGGGAGACCCACCAGGGAGACCCCATCAGGGAGACCCACCAGAGGAATCCCACCAGGGAGACCTCAGCAGGGAAGTTCCAAGGGGGACACAGCGCTAAGCTGGACCTCAGGTACTTTTTTTGCGCGTGCGTGCGTGCGTGCGTGTGTGTGTGTGTGTGTGTGTGTGTGTGTGTGTGTGTGTGTGTGTGTGTGTGTGTGTGTGTGTGTGTGTGTGTGTGTGTGTGTGTGTGTGTGTGTGTGAGTGAGCATTAGTGCCTGGTGTTGGCTAGACTGCAACCCCCTGGTCCAAAGTGATACCTACGCAGTTCTGTTTCATACAAAGCGCGTCGTACCGGGATCCTGTACATGCTGTACAACCTCTACACACGCGTTTTGTATACAGCTCTCGTAGCGGGATCCCGCACAGATATGCAGTGCAAATTTGCATGTGCTGGGGCATGGCGAGCTGTAAGAGATGCTCTTCCCTTAACGGGACTGCAATGTATTGCTGGGGCCAGATGTTTGTAGCGGGGATGGCTTCCCAAAGGCCTGCGAGGGGTTCGTAGTCCCCTGACCGAGGATGTCTTGCTTCAAGTTGCGACAAAAACCTGCTGGACGAGGAGGTATCTTCCGGGAAACAGTTTGCAGCAACGGTGAGCAAGTACAGCAATAACAGTGCAAGCAGGACCCCGCTTGCCCTCCCGCAAAAGGCCTCAGAAAGACCTTATTGAGTGTGGGAACGGGAGTGCGTGCGTGCGTGTGTGTGCATGGGTGGGGTTGTGTGTGTGTGTGTGTGTGTGTGTGGTGTGTGTGTGTGTGTGTGTGTGTGTGTGTGGTGTGTGCGTGGGTGTGTGTGTGTGTGTGGGAGAGAGAGAGAGAGAGAGAGAGAGAGAGAGGGGGGGGGGAGAGAGAGAGAGAGAGAGAGAGAGAGAGAGAGAAGAGAGAGAGAGAGAGAGAGAGAGAGAGAGAGAGAGAGAGAGAGAGAGAGAGAGAGAGAGAGAGAGAGAGAGAGAGAGAGAGAGAGAGAGAGAGAGAGAGAGAGAGAGAGAGAGAGAGAGAGACCCAACGTTCAGCAGACCTGAGGGGGAGAGGGAGGCGAGGGCAGCCATGGCTTCCATACAGGGGGGAGGGTGGGATCGTGGCTCCGAGCAGTCGAGAGGCAGCTGTCCGCAAGGCTTGGTTCCCCGCCTGCAGGTACAGGCGGGCCAACGCCGCCCAGAAGAGGGCCCCTCGAGGCTGCAGCATCAGCGAGCGGGACAGGCAGTACTCCCGTACTGCCTCTTCCCCCGCTGCCACCCCCAGAGCCCCCAGCCTTCTGCCCACGCCGGCTCGATCCGCATAGCCCCTGTAACCCCAGCATGCTGCTGCCATTGCTGCAACTGCCAATTCCCGCCATTCATTTATATATGTTAAATATATATAGTTTATGCACTTTTTGTGGCGCGGGGGGGTGGGGGGGGGGCGGGTGGGGGAGGAGGGACTGCTCATCTTGTTGGTGTTGTATTGAGTGGGCTATGCCCTTCTTCCGTCTTGATGCAATTCTAATGTAAGCAATTTTGTATTTATGCATTTATTTCATTTTAATATTTTTTTTGGATTGCTCCTCTTGTTGGTGTTGCATTGTGTTGCCTATCCCCCTTTCTGTATCTCTGTGTGTATGTGTGTGTGTGTGTGGGGGGGCGTGGAGAGAGGAAGGATGGGGGAGGAGAGGAGGGGGGGAGAACGAGAGAGAGGAGGGGGGGGGGAGAGAGAGAGAGAGAGAGAGAGAGAGAGAGAGAGAGAGAGAGAGAGAGAGAGAGAGAGAGAGAGAGAGAGAGAGAGAGAGAGAGAGAGAGAGAGGAGTGTGTGTGTGTGTGTGTGTGTGTGTGTGTGTGTGTGTGTGTGTGAGTGAGAGAGAGAAAGAGAGAGAGAGAGAGAGAGAGAGAGAGAGAGAGAGAGAGAGAGAGAGAGAGAGAGAGAGAGAGAGAGAGAGAGAGAGAGAGAGAGAGAGGAGAGAGAGAGAGAGAGAGAGAGAGAGAGAGAGAGTGGACCCTATCAAGAGTGGACCCTATCAAGCAAAGGAAGGAAACAACACCAGATGTAAGCAGGAATCCCTATGCTGCATTTTATGAGTGTGTATTCCCCTCGATGGGTTAAGGAAGAGAAACGCTTGAAATCAGCCTGCGTTTTCAAGCGTGAGGTTTGAAATATTATCAAATGACTAACTTCTGTTCCTACTGGTTTCTCAACAATTTCCGCAATGAAGATAAAGAACAAGAATGGCATTTGAGTTAGAGCGCAAGGCTCATGAAGTGCCCCTCAGATTGGTTGCAGTTGTGTCAAACTCGGCTGACCAGGGTTCAAATCCCCCAACGGACGTCTTGATTGTGATCTGCCTTTTCCTCCCCCTTTATTGGGTTCTGCCAGTTAACGGTCCGTGCTGTTTCAGATAAATAACTCCTTCTCACGATTTGAACTTCTTCCCTTCACACCCTGCTGGCGCCCACTGCTAGTAGCACAATACAAAGAGCACTCGGTTGCCATAAATCAAACGTGTGTTTAAATGTGTGTGTCGCCACAATTAATAACGCCCTCTACAGCCTGGAAAACGCATGGGGGCCCCCCACGACCCTTGAACGGCATTGAAACCGCTCGCAGTCCCCACCAGACTCCTGAACTGTAGGGAAACTGCATGCGGTCCCCACAAGACCCCTGGACAGCCTGGACAACGCTTGCGGTTCCCACCAGACCGCTGAACAGCCTGAAAACTGCGGGCAGTCCCCCCAACACCCTTGACAGGCTTTTAAATTGCCATGCGGTCGCCACAAGAACTAACACGCCATCAACGCTATGAGGCAGGACCCCACACACTACGCCATCCAGCCATTCCCCACACACTACGCCATCCAGCCGGTCCCCACACACTACTCCATCCAGGGTGTCCCCACACACTACGCCATCCAGCCGGTCCCCACACACTACGCCATCCAGCCGGTCCCCACACACTACGCCATCCAGCCGGTCCCCACACACTACGCCATCCAGCCGGTCCCCACACACTACGCCATCCAGCCGGTCCCCACACACTACGCCATCCAGCCAGTCCCCACACACTACGCCATCCAGCCGGTCCCCACACAATGGCCATCAAAGCATGCCATCAAGCCACAGCTCCCTTGGAGAAAAAGGCGAAGGGTTCAGGCTACATCAAATCTACATGCAGTGCCCGTAAGGGTTATCCGGCCCTGCCGTGCACGATCTGAGTCGCATGCTTGAGGAACAATCTGCGCTTGTACGCATAAATGTGTGTGTGTGTGTGTGTGTGTGTGTGTGTGTGTGTGCGTGTGTGTGTGTGTGTGTGTGTGTGTGTGTGTGTGTGTGTGTGTGTGTGTGTGTGTGTGTGTGTGTGTGTGTGTGTGTGTGTGTGTGCATTCAGGGGAGAGCTTTGCACCTTTGAGGAGGCCAGCTGCGAGGTCACGCAGGCGGGGCGCCTGATCAGGCAACAGGTGCGGGTGGGCCCGTCTGAGCAGGGCTTCCTGCAGCAGTGCCGCCGCCAGGTCCCCCCAGCCAGCAGCCCTGTGGGGAGCCAAGTGGAGGGCCCTTGCAAACGCCCTTTTTGCCCCTTCCACCTTCCGGATCCGTCTCTGGTACCTGGGGAACCCCCTTCATGTATCAGAGGGAAACTTCCTCTTTGTTTGTACTTGTCACATTGCCACGTGGAACACAAGCCGTGACCCATTAAGCTGTGACCCAAAAAAGTAAATGTCACGATGTAACATGTCACACAAGCCGCGACCCGAAAAGTAAATTTCACAGTGGAGCATGTCACGCAAGCTGTGACCGTCGGGCCGTGACCCGACCAACTAACATGTCATAAAAGCCGTGACCCATGGGGCCGTGTACCATCGGTCCGTGACCCGACCAAGTAACATGTCACACAAGCCGTGACTGTCGGGAAGTGACTCGACCAACTAACATGTCACACAAGCCCTGACCCGACCAATTAACATGTTGCATTGTGACGTGTCACACAAGCCGTGACCCGACACAATTAACATGTTGCATTGTGACATGTCACACAAGCCGTGACCCGACCAATTAACATGTTACATTGTGACATGTCACACAAGCCGTGACCCGACCAATTAACATGTTGCATTGTGACATGTCACACAAGCTGTGACCCGACCAATTAACATGTTGCATTGTGACATGTCGCACAAGCCGTGACCATTCGGGGCTATGACCCGACCAAGTGATGCTGCAGGACTGCTGACTCAGCAGCAGCAATGAAGGGGCACCTCCCTCATCAAAAAGATCAAAAACAAAGGAGATGTTACCCTGACTGCATGATGACGTGACGATGCTGACTCAGCAGAGCCCGACACCGTGCGTGCCACCGCTGTCCACCTGGGCGTCCTGATTAGCACTGTGACCCCAGGCAGGTTGACCCCTAGAGACGATGGGGTGTCCTGCCGCTGGCAGTACAGCTCCGCCAAACGTGTGCCATGCTGGCCTAGAATGGTGTGCCTCCCTTTAACCACCCCCCCCCCAGACACACACACACACACACACACACACACACACACACACGCGCGCACGCGGGCACACACACACACACACACACACACACACACACACACACACACACACACACACACACACACACACACACACACACACACACACACACACCCGCGCCAGTTTTGAACCCTAAGCCCAGCAGTCCTACCACAGGGTGCCATGATGAGGGGTGAAGAAGCATCTTCAAAAAGGGTGTCCAGATTAGGAACCCGACAACCGAGCTTTGCCGCCACAAACTCCGAACCTCACACCACAGGGGTCTGCCGCGTTGCTGACTGAGCACACGATAACGTTCTCCAATGTGTCCTAAATAGGAACCCGGCAGCGGCCAATGGCTGGGCCGCACCCGATCACATGCTGCCGCGTGGGGGACGGCCCAGCAGCATCGTGGGGCATGTCCTGATCAGGCACGAGCACGACGGGGGAGGATGTCGAAGTGGGGGGCTCAGAAGGCGGCGCTACGCTGTGCCACATCAGCCGGATGTCCCCCAGCTGCTTCCAGGCCGTTGCCAAATTGGGATGCGCTGCCGTGCAGGCGAGCGCCCTGTCTTCTGCCACCCACAAGCTCTTCACTGCGGTACCTGCACACCCCCGACACTGCCCGCTCGCTTTCGTGGGGCCACAACACTTACAAGGGCGTTCTCTCTCTCTCTCTCTCTCTCTCTCTCTCTCTCTCTCTCTCTCTCTCTCTCTCTCTCTCTCTCTCTCTCTCTCTCTCTCTCACACACACACACACACACACACACACTCTCTCACTCTCTCACTCACACACACACACACACACACACACACACACACACACACACACACACACACACAGCGACAAACACAACCATCCGCACCCATGCACGCCCGCTTGCACAAGCAAAAAGCACAGGGTACATCCTACGGAAGCCTTTGCTTCACCGTACACGGCAGATTCCAGCTAATGCCTCCCAGGCAGCAGCAAAGGAGGCAGCGTCTGACAACACATGGAGATGAAGGCTGGAGCAACCGCACCGAGGATGCCTATATTGGCACTGCGGGTGGCTACAGCGAACGCGGCTTGGGCAGAGCCCAACAGGGCAGTGGGGTTGGAAGGGGCCAGCTTCAGGGCAGCTTCATAGGACTGCGTTGCCTCTTCAAGCAACCCCAGGGACAGCTGAAGGGCCCCGGCCTGAAGCAGCGGGTAGCCTCGCCCGCCATCCAGCTCGGAGGCTTTGGTGTACGCCTGTACACATCACATGGGTCGCATTTGCATCAGCAAATCTCAGCGAGAATGCCCCCACCTTGCGCAGGTTCACTGGCCTCCACTCCTCCTCCTCCTAACTTTCCTCTCTTCCGCTGTATATTCCTTGTCCTGAGCACCATCCCATTCCCTCCTCCATTTCCATCTCCGCCTCCTCCTCCTCCTCTTCCTCCCTCCTCCTCCTCCTCCTCCTCCTCCCTCCTCCTCCTCCCTCCCTTCTTCCTCCTCCTCCTTCTCAGCTTACCCATTCCCAGCTGCTGTTTCCCTCCCCTCCAGCCCAATCAACGATACAACGGAACTGGGGGAGCTGGAGGGTGGCAGGGGGAAAAAAGGCGATAAGGAAAAAAAATACCCACCTTGAGCGCAGCAGTGATTCGACCCTGTGACTGGTACGCGGCACCCAGGCC
>MVGU01001452.1:45000-47500 GCA_002005505.1 Botryococcus braunii | reverse complement strand
AAAAGCAACTGGGGGGCGGAGTGTTGCGGGGGCGGGGAAGTCCGGATTTTATGGGTTGTGATTATGGGTTTAGAGCTTCCCCGGAGTCAGCTTCAGAATCAGGGGAGGGGGGGGGGATAAGTTTCAGAATGAAGAGAATGATGGAGACGCGGAATAGGTGGCTTTAACATGGAGGAGTGAGGGGGATGGGGAGAGGGTTTGCTTCGAAAAAGGGAGAATGAGGGGGATGGTGGAAGGGGTGGCTTCAAAATGGGGGAGTGAGGGGGATGGGGCGAGCAGTGGCTTCGAAATGGGGGGAATGAGGGGAATGGGGAGGAGGTGGCTTTAGTATGGGGGCGTAAGGGGAATGGGGAGAGGGGCGGCTTCGAAATGGGGGAATGAGGGGCATTGGGGGGGGGGGGGGGTTGGCTTTAGCATTGGGGGAATGAGGGGGATGGGGAGAAGGTTTGCTCTGGAAAAGAGAGAATGAGGGGGATGGGGGAAGGGGTGGCTTAAGCATGCGAGCGTAAGGAGAATGGGGGAGGCTTGGCTTCGGAATATGGGGGGGGGATGAGAGGGATGGGGGGGGGTGACGTCAGAACTGGCAGCATGAGGGGGATGGGGGCGGGTGGCTTCACAATTCGGGGAGTGGTGGAGAATATACGAGTCTGGGCCTTCCACTACAGGGGAGGATTGGGGGAGGGACCGGGAGAGAGAGAAGACCTGAAAGTGAGAGGTGGAGAACAAACGCCACCCCAAGTCCGCAGCAATGAGGGGGGATGCAGCATCCCATGTTGAGGCCTCACGCAGCAGCTGTACCGCCTCATCCGTACTGCCTTTTTGCCACAACAGGCACGCCAGCCCTGCCTGGGCCGCCGCCCGATCTACCGGCTCCGCCTCTGCGTCATGTGACCCCATGTGACCTCCTGTGAACCCTTCCGGACCCGCTCATTTCCAAAACTGCCCCCGATAGATACCGTCTTGAATGAATGAGTTAACTTCTTAATTATTCGTTGACTAACTTATTTCTAACTTAATTGAATTAACTACTTAATTATTAATTGATTAATTTATTAAAATAATCAAACATTTAAACAATTAACATTTTCACATTGCCCGTCACGATGACTACATGTCATTGCCAGCCAACTCTAAAGATTCATCCACTCCATACCCTAACCCTAACCCTAAACCGCCTGAATAAAAAACTCCCGCCAGTTTATTACGGTTGCTTATAGGCCTTCGTTCCGCTGCAAGAGCCTTGAAGTCCTTTTTATTTTCGCTTTTTTGAGTTTTTGGATTTTCAGCACTTCCCATGTGAATTGAGGCCTACCTCCTTGAGCTATCAATGTCTGCAAGCGTTACTGCAAGATGGATTCTATTTGGCGTGTCATACGACAAACGCAATTCCCACCCAGCGTAAACAGATGGCATCCAAGTAAAAGATGATATGGAAGCTACACAGCATTGCTCTCTAGTCTCTTAATTACCCTTGTGTGGGATTCCCCCTCCCCCCTCCCCCCCCCTCTGTCTTCCCCTTCCCCCTTCTGTCTTCTCTTCCTCCGCCCCTACTCTCGATCCCCAGGGAACCACACACAAATCGCCGTATGTTTGCTACGATCTGAGCACTTGAAACCCATTACTTGGGGAGGGCTGCAGGGTACAGGTCTCACTTTCTTAGGGTGTTAACTACTCAAAACCCTTTACAGAGTGAGGACTGTACCCTGCAACCCTCTCCCGAGGGTCCCCTCGACGGTACAAAAAGCAGTTAAACCCCTTGGAAAGTGAGCCCCCTACCCACAACGCGTTGGGGGATCCATGTGGCATTTTTAGAAAAGCGGTGCTTAAAAAGCAGTACAAACTCATCAGAAGGGAGCGGCCCCCACCCGCAACGCTGTTGAAGTTCCGTTCGGCATCGTCCCGCTGCCCAAGCTCCAGCAGGGCCCGTCCCATTAGTAAGCGCAGGCGCCCGGTCACATGCCCAAACGCATTGCCTAATAAGGCGGCATCCAACGGATCCTGCCCTGCTGCTGTGAGGTGGCGAAGGCCCTTTTTGGCGGCAGCCATGGCCGCCTGCCAGTTGCCTTGCTGGACGTGAAGCCGGGCCAGGGTCTCCCAAGCCCCCAGGAAACCGGCGGTACCCAGGTCCCCCAGAGAAAGCCCCTGCAGGCCCCAGACAGCCAGTCCCTCTTCCTGCTTTGCTGGATGGTACCCCAGTACATCAACTGGTATTCCAGCTGCCTGCTCGCCCCCTCTCCCCATGCCGCCTCACCTCTCTCTTCCCCTTCTCTCTCTCTCCCTCCGTCCCTCCCCCCCTTCCTCTCTCTCTCTCTTTTACCCTCTCTCCCTCTCTCTCACCCCCCTCTCCCTCCCCCGTCCGCGCACGCCCGTGCGCGCGCACGCACACACATACACACACACACACACACACACATGCGCGCGCACACACACACGCACAGGCCCGTACACACACACACACACACACACACACACACACACACACACACACACACACACATGC
>MVGU01001452.1:30000-35000 GCA_002005505.1 Botryococcus braunii | reverse complement strand
TCTGGCACAAAAGTTTAAGACAAACCAGCAGCTTAGCAGATTCAAAATCAAATGGTAGGAGCAAGAAGATAAGGAAACAGACTGTCCGCCACCAGGTATGTCGAATCAACACCATGTGCATAGCTTTGCAAGGCATTAGACATGACACAATTGCAATCAAATCATGAACACAATTGATAAGGCACAGAGACTATGAATATTGGCTCCTCAAAACCCTTTGTACTGGACTGAATATGCTGTTTGTGGTAGAAGATGCATCTCAGAAACATGCATGTTTCTGACCATGACATGTCAGGCTTGACTTGTACAAGTCAAGCCTTTCAAGCCTCACTGCCCATGGTGCAGTCAGAGTCACTGCGAGGACTTCTCATATCCGACGTAGGTTCTTGACTGTGGCACTCTGGGCAGGTGAAATCCTCCTGCGGTAGGCTGGGAACTCCCAGGCACTCAGGGTGGTACCTGCCCCACAGAGCAGTGTAGTAAGTCCATGTGATCAGTGCAGACATGGGACAGTCACCGCAACCAGAGCTCAACTCGCCTTTAGAAGATAACGGAAAGTCTAAGAATGGGCAAGACCGCATCAACACAGCGTTAATTTTAATGCTGTGTTGATGCAATCTTGCCCATGCATGATCGGCATGGCCCTTAATTGTATGCAGGGCAGCCATGCAAAATTTAAGGGTTAGTTACCCATATGAAACAGGCCAGGTGTGCATTCAACAGCAGTCGGGCTCTTTTACATGATTTACCCCAGGCTCCCAGCCCAAAAAAACGCCCCTCATCGCTAAGAGCAGCAGAAAAAATCAAGCTGACTTCATTTGAAATGCGCAAGAGCCCGGGGCAACAGCTTGTGCTTCAGATTTTCTTAACCAGTTTGGATTTTTGTGGCAGTCAGATTTTCTAGCCCAATTGGGATTGTTGTCAAAATTCATCAATTGATGCTTTTTCAATACCCCCAACCCTTCCTTCTGCTTACGACGGCCTTCTGCCTAGCCTTTCCCTGAAGCAACCTACTTGCCCAATCAAAACAAGTGCTGAAGAAATCTAACCCGTGCCCCAAGATTATCAAACCCAAGGACTGCGCATCCACTAATCACTGTGTAATTCTCAAAGATTGGTCTATTGAAACAGATTCATTATTACTCTCAAGTGAGCAACTACGTTCCACATTACACTGCTGCATTGCTTTTTGTAGAAGCACTGCTAAAGGTAGCGTGTGGAGATTTTACCATTCTTTGCATCTTACACACTGGGACATGAATCTGTCGGGGTTGTAGGGCAAATTGCATAAACAGAAGACGGAAACTTCATCAGGTGAGAATTCCCGCTTGCTCGGATCGTAGTCCATACGCACAAAAAAATCTGTCTCGCCAGGGGACTCCAGAGCCACGTATTCCTCCACGGTATGTACAGAACACCTGAGACCGTTCAAGTCACCCTCAGCACGGCTCCCAGTGCCGATGTCACCATGACCCTTCAAGATGATATGAGAGCATGAAATGATGTTTCCCTGCCACATATGGATGGTAGCAGCAATGATGAACGCAAATCCTGACAGGATCGTATTAAAGCAGCAAAATACATACCAACGGCAGCAGAAGCGCTGAACATACAGGAGCCAAAGATGCTTAGGAGCAACACATACAGATAGAGCTCAAGCACCCATGAAACAATGAATTTTGATGACATTCGGTGCCGTGTTTAAGCTTTGTCTATTAGGTGAGGCAATATGAGAATCAAGAACGATTTCGAAGTTTCTAACCTTGCCATGTATGTCAATTTTACGGTCTCAACACATGTAACTCAACTTTGTTTGACCTGCGGGACGTTATGACTCCCGACTTGCTGCTGCCTTCCCCGACGTCAGGATACCGTTCGACTTGTAAAAAATTGAGAGATCGCTGTTCACACAGAGAAATCATACCTTCCCAGCACGGTTTCGAGGTACACCTCGTCCTCATGGTTGGAACGAAAAAGCTCCTGTCTTCCGTGAAAAGTCTTTCTCCCCCCTAGAGCTTCCTCTGGACGGTAAAACCAAGCAAGACTTAATTTATACGTCTTTGGTACAGTTTGGCATTCGATTATCTTACGGACTTCACCGATGTATGGCAATTCCCCTTCAACTGCCTTCACGAGCAGACAGTCGCCGATCTTGGCTGCATGCCCTAGCGCGCTAACTTCTTGTAACGGCTTGCATTTAACCTTGGGCATTGGTGGTAGCTCATAACACGAAAAAAATATAGAGTTTCCGCCGATGGAGCTGCATCTGCCGTGAATTTGCCCGCCAGAAATCTTTCCAGTTATGAGATCGTGCTCAATGGGCGAGGGGACTCCCCTCACGGGATTTGCCTGGTGGCCGGGCCCATGGGCACCAGCCCGGCCTGACTCGGGGGCCCCGCCGGGGCCGCCCCTGAGGCGCCCCGGTTCTGGGGCACGTGCCGCACCTTGCGGCCCGCACGGCCTGCAGAAAGTCCAAGGTCCGGGCCTTGCCCATAACTTTAGGGCTCTCGCCCCCATCTTCCTTTTTCTATAACTCTATAGCACCGTTTTGAATATATTGAATTACTTCTTCATTGGACCGAAGAGATATGAGATGGTTGACAAAGAGCTGAGTGCATTCTGTCACATGTTATTTTGACGCTCGACGGTTCAGTCCCACCTTGGAAGGAACCAGGGGGCACTTATTTTGCAAGATCGCAAACCATATGGTACCCTTGCTCAGAAACGCGTCCACCTGATATCTGAGTGCATCTATTCCTTTGACCTCTAGCTGCTTATGGTCTGTCGCATGTGAGTGTTACACCCGGTTAAAGTATGACAGTTACAGATGCTACTGTACTTGAACATGGTATGTGTCTGAATTTTTTCATGGTGCTCATTCCGTGAATTTCTGGACATTGGATATTGTTCATCGTTGTATTTTTGTCATCCACGTGAGTCTGTTTTGTCGGCACAGGTATAGCCGCACCTTCGGTCTACGGTCCCTCTTCCCACACAACCTCTCAATCGCACCTGACCATGTGATCATTATCTGTGTCATATTTATGCCATTGATGTTGTATGTAAAACAGTATTTAGCATGCCTTTCATCTGTGGTCTTCTGTTGGTGTGAAGTATGGCCTTTGAATGCTTCCAAGGCAATTGCTCGATTGCCTGCAAGCAATTGGTGTTGGGGAGATCAAACAGTATGCCTCTATCAAATGGCAACAAGAGGGCACCTGTTCAGTTTTGGGGTGCGTCGTATGACTAAATGATCGATCGTGATTTGAAAAGAGCGGCCGTTAGACCTCATACACTGAGTACACCACAATTGTGTTGCACGGACCTTGCAAGGTTTAATGCAAAACCTTCGACCACCGATAGCTAGTTCGGCCAAGAACCACTCACGGTGCCTTTATGCAACTACTTCGGAAATCAGGGTACTATAGGGACCGTGTTGGTGACCCTGTGCAAGTTGGACCGCAAAATTGGTAGGGGCGTGCTTGTTGACATCCGTAAGTAAAAGGCCTTTTGGATCATTAATACGACATACTATGGGATGGTCTAGACATTCCCCCTCGCTTTAGAGCGAACAAAGGTAATTTCCTGCATGCGCACCGACATCAGGACTTCAAACAAGCCTTATTAATAATATTGAAGGCACACTATATAACGAGACGTGACCTGCGGTTCAAACAGGAAGCCAACGAAATGTTGACTTCAAGAGAGAGATTGGCTCACTTTAGTACCAGAGTAATGCTCTCTGGTGAGGCTTCATAGCCGTACCCGAGTCAGCCCAGGCAAGTCCACCATTTAAACTGAACCTCGTGGTCGAAGGTTCGGTTGAAGATCTGAACATCAGGGTCCTGCTTCGGACTAGACCGCCAATGTTTATAGTCACGATCATCGGTGCTGGCTACTTAGTGGCTAGTCAAGGGAAACGGCCGTGGATTAATACGCTCAACCTTAATGGTTCTCCCTTGGATTTGGCAATTTACTTTTCTAGCTCCTGGAGGGGCTATGGTTGACTCCCAGAAGTGACACAACACAATCGAGGCTTACAAATTGCCAAGATCTAACTGCTCAATCAACTCCAAGCCTCAGCGTCTTGTTACAACATGAGACTAGACAAATGATCAGGTCATGCTGGAGACTCCAGGATGGCCTGAGGTGGCTTCTTCATGACCCATGATCAGGTCATCCTAGAGACTCCAGGATGACCTGAGGTGGCTTCTTCATGACTCATGATCAGGTCATCCTAGAGACTCCAGGACGACCTGAGGTGGCTTCTTCATGACTCATGAAGAAGGGACCAACATCAGCGTCCAAAAGAGCTTGTATACAAGTAATCAAGCTTGGAATGCCTTGGAAAATGTCTGAGCAACTGCAGAAACTCATATAAACAGCAGAGACGTATCTCGCATCGCTTAGTAAGGACAAACCACGTGGCAGATGAGGTAAGCATGACCTAGATACTTTATTGAATCATCGTTGTCCCTAAAGTCAACTGACATTTTATTTTGATATTGGCAATTAGGGTATCATCTGAAATCAGAATATCACAACAAAACTATGTGCGGAGCATGACCTCGGGTGCGGGACTTGGCACTCTGACATAGAAGCGGGCAGTACCGCACGGTTCCAGCGGGAGCGTGCCGCTGTACCTCACCGCTGTACCTGCTTTCTGCACCTTAGTACTGCAATCCGCTGGATGGCAATGTGCTTCGTGCAGGACCTCTACACTGTACACGGCACTGTGAGTAAATAAACCCTCATGGTGGAATTGATAGTTGGGTAATCACAACAAACTCACATGCGCCTCAGCTCCCACCGACACACACACACACACACACACACACACACACACACACACACACACACACACACACACACACACACACACACACACACACACACACACACACACCCACACACACACACACCCACACATACACACACACACACACACACACACACACACACATACACACACACACACACACACACACGCACACAAACAC
>MVGU01001452.1:0-25000 GCA_002005505.1 Botryococcus braunii | reverse complement strand
CGTGTGACAGGGTTCGCGGCGAAAAGAATGACGTGGGGCGAATGGCGAAACTCCTGGAGGGGCCTGAGGCGAAATTATTCAGGCCAGGCGAAAGTTTTCTGATAGCACATCCTTGTAAGCGAAAAGATTCTGAGTCCATCTGTGTAGCTTACATGCCCCAAAACTCTTTTTTACCATAGACTAATTAGACATAAAACTGTTATAAAAGGATTTATTGAAATGGCCATTATGACTGGTAGCATATACACTAAAAAACGCCACAAACTAACACCCTGATGGTGCAGTCACCCTGCAATCCATCTCATGAGCCTTCTCTAGTGTTTTTGGACACACACACACACACACGTATGCATGCATTCCCCCCGGTACACGCATGCATGCACGTGCACGCGCACGCACACACACACACACACACACACACACACACACACACACACACACACACACAACCTCCACATCCATAAATCCCACACTGCAGTTGCATATATGTTCTCTATTTAGTATATACTAAATAGAGAACCCAGGGAAATGAGGCTCTTAAAAAGAGTGCTGTGAACGCAGTTGCTCAACCTCATTGCTGACTTCAAATATTGCGGCCGGTCGCAGTGTTTGTGCAGTGTTCTCCACTGTCCTTGCTGTTGCAGAGATCTGAATGAGATTATTAAAAATGGCATTCTTTCAGCAAATGGCATCACCGTTATATGCTTTGTAGAATCTTGAATTAGGTGTTGTTCCCTGTAAACCACACTCTTATTAGAGTTGGTGATGAACTGTGCTCCCAGAAAAGCTTCAGACGTGAAACAAGGCACGGCAGAGCAAATGGCACAGGAGTATGATAAGGGCACTCAGAACTCGTTACAATAACAACTAACTAATGATGTTGCAATCACCTGTAAACCACACTCTTATTAGAGTTGGTGATAAACTCTGCTCCCAGAAAAGCTTCAGACGTTAAACAAGACATGGTAGAGCAAATGGCACAGGAGTCTGATAAGGGCACTCAGAACTAACTGGCCTCTGAAGGGACTTCCCTATTTAGACTAACTATGGGGACAACATATAAATTAGCCTCCAGACAGATTTGCAACTCCAGATCTTGAAAGCGTACGGGCACGATCAAGTTTGCATGCCATCAGTACTATGCACTGGAATTTCAATGTACCTTATGATTCGACATAGTCGTCGATGAACAGTACGGATCTTGGTCGCTGACAGGGTTCGCGGCGAAAAGAATGACGTGGAGCGAAAGGCAGTACTCCTGGAGGGGCCTGAGGCGAAACTACTCAGGCCAGGCGAAAGTTTTCTGATAGCATATCCTTGTAAGCGAAAAGATTCTGAGTCCATCTGTGTAGCTTACATGCCCCAAAACGTTTTTTCACCACAGACTAACAGGATTCATTGAATTGGCCATCACAACTGGTAGCATATATACACACTAAAGAACGCCACAAACTAACCCCCTGATGGTGCACTTACCCTGCAATCAATCTCATGAGTCTTTTCTAGTGTTTTTGGAGACACACGCGCATACATGCATTCCCCCCGGTACACGCACGCACGCACGTGCGTGCGCGCGCGCGCACACACACACACGCACACACAACCTCCCCATCCATAAATCCCACACTGCAGCTGCATATTAAATTGAGAACCCAGGGAAATGAGGCTCTTAAGTTCCATGAAGGAGATGGGCTTGCCGTTGCCGGCTATCAGAGATCTCAGATCATCCTGAAACCCCCGGCCCACAGGCCAAGATTCTCTCGTCTTACATCCGAAACTGTACTGCATCTGTACTTCTCAACTGGAAATTGTACTGCATATGTACTTCTCAAATAGAAATTGTACTGGAAATGTACTGCGCCGCATTGAAAATCACGTGAAACACGTCGTTTGACACGCTGAATTGACTGTTACACGTCTTGCCTTTCGCCCCTTCGCCCACCCCCCCCCCGGATGCGAAACTTTTTTCGCCCATTTTCGCCTCCATGTAGGCGAAAGACTTTTGTCTTTCGCCGCGAACCCTGGTCGCTGATAGTCTCGAATCTAAGTGACTCGGAACTTTAAGTCATAACCGATATGAGTCTCGGATCAAACACTAAGGACCGCAGGACTAGAGTCCCACGATCGATGAGATCCGGGCTGAGTATACCTTACTAGAAAACAGGCCGATTTTGTACCATGGCCCCTATAAAACACGATAAGTGTCAATAATCATTGAAATACCATACCGTACAAGTATACCCCAGTGAAATACAACTGTACCTTATTGTTTATTATGTATTCTAAGTATTATAAAGCCTTGTAATGCTAGATGTGCCTCACAAACATGCTATTATGAAATGACCCAACATGTCGCACAAATACCTAAGGTACACATGTTAGTGTCCAATTTTCCAACACATTCTGAATGTCAAAGCCATCCCAATTCCCCAGCAGTAGCTCCATGGAGTTGGGCTTGCCGTTGCCGGCCTTCGGAGATTTCAGATTATCCCGAAACCCGCGGCCCACAGGCCAAATTTCTCTCGTTGTACATCCGAAACTGAACTGCATATGTACTTATCAAATGAGAATTGTACTGCATATGTATTTCTCAACTGAATGTTGTACTTCAAATGAACATCACCACGTTGAAAACCACGTGGAACACGTCGTTTGACACGCTCAATTGACTCTTACACGTCTTGTCTTTCGCCCCTATATATACCGACTACTTTGAAGTGATACATCCAGATTTGGAGTTACCACTGAGTAAATTCTGAGTAGACCACTGAGTGGACTCTTTTGCTGGCCAGGACAGACTACCCAGACCAGTGTTGGGCTGCTCAAGCATGACTTCCTAGTACATTAGTACATATAGAATTGTCACAGTACATGTTATTTGTCACATGACATACTTGTGTGTCACAGAACTTATTAATTGTCACAGTGGCGTGTTCCATCGCATGCCTGGGTTGGAAAACCATCTTGAACAGCTTTGTGTGCAAAAACAGGGGACACAAGGTTCAGTGCTTACCTAGTCGGCTTAACTGACGGTGACAAGACAAATGATTGCGCACACACACACACACACACACACACACACACACACACACACACACACACACACACGTCCCTCTGGCCTCTGATTCAACATATATTTGCCGATCTCGGCATGCATGGGCAAAGTCACATCATCACGAACTGCAGGACCTGATAGAAATGCTGTGATGCAGGGGAGTATTCATAACATATTGTGTTTCACGGAATGGCAGCAGCCAATGTCGCAATCGCAACACCCCAAGCAGTGTTCCCAGGTGAGATGGCACTAAAACCAACTGTGCCAGTGTTGCCCACCGAGCAGGTATCACTCGCATAAGTTAGAAGACCTACGATAGTTCGGTCTTGGCCAAGGAAAGGGGTTCCCAACGTTCCGTCACATACGCCCCCGGGAAATGCCCAAGATGGTGAAGTAAGGACCGTGCTGCACATATCGGCTGGAGGCCTAAAGGCTGAACTGAACGCCTGTCTACTGTTTGCTGGATAGATAGTGGCATCGTTGCAAAGGCTTGAGCTTGGGCTGCTTGGCTGAAGAACAAGGCTTTGGTACTGACCCAAATAGACCTGATTTGAAGTGGGGCAGGCTATCGTTGCAGTGGGATAAAGCGTGGCTGTAAATTTTGGGCCAACAACTTTGAGAACAGCACCAGCATTGGATATTTGGCCCTTGTTGAACCAACCGCTGGTGGTGACGGCCTGAATAATATTATAGCTGGACACTGCTGGGCAGTCAAGCGGGGTATTGCCTGTGGGTGCGCAACACACTGTCCCGTAGCGGCCATTGACCGCAAAGAGACTGTACTTCCGCGATCCCCCAGCCGCTACAGCCGAGCCCGTCGTGGCCACATGCGTAGGGTCCACAAACCAACCCGTGTAAATGTCATATTGCGTGCCTCCTTTGTTCGTGTACATATAGATCCTACATACAGGAATTATAACCACACGTCCTGCTGACCAACGAAAATCGCTACCGCAAACTACTGCTTTGGCACTCGCGTTGTGGGGGTTGGGCCATGGTCTGGCCGGCTTGTTTGGCAGCTTTGCAGCGGTTTCTGCGCTGTTAGAAAATGTTAACATGCTGCTGGTTGTCTCGCTCAGTTTCTGGGGCTTGAGGGTCTTGCGAGCCTTTCCACTGGGCTGTTGCTCGATGGGAAGTTCTGTGCTGACAGTACTGATGTCAGCTGAAGGGGCTGCGGGGTGGGATCCAAGCGTGTGGGCATCGGTATTGGCCTCCTGATCAGGCTCGGGCCCCTCTGGAATTGTTATTGGGATGGGGCTGAGCACAGGGAAAAGCGGCTGGTCTTCTGCACGTGCATTGCTTGCTGCCATTAGAGCAATGGGCAGGCATAGCATTAGTATATGTCGGACATGGATAGGTAATGGGCAATTAGCCTTGGTCTTCCTGAATCGATTCATGATCATGGTCAGATTTCACGGAGCGATTCACGCCTGCATGCAATGCCGACCAAAACCACATAATGATGGGGCTATAAGCTTATGCATATGGTTGTTATTGACTGTGAAAGTGCTGTTCTTTGCTTGGCCGGACCCCAGAGGATTGGATGCCTCTACATGATTATTATTGACTGTGAAATTGTCATTATTTATTATCAAGATGTTATTGGCTGTGAAAGTGCTGTTCTTGTTCTTGCGCAACTCCGACCAAGACCACATAATGATGGGGCTATAAGCTTATACATATGGTTATTATTGACTGTGAAAGTGCTGTTCTTTGCTTGGCCGGACCCGAGAGGATTGGATGCCTCTACATGAGCAAAAGCAGCAGCAAGGTGTGAAACTTGGACAGCTGTTTGTGATCATCAACATATCTCTGGGCTTTCTGAGTACATCCGTCATGAGTTGTCACCTGGCTCCAGCAATAGGGGTTGCAATGGCTCATTGCGAAGCGCTTCGCAAGGTAGCTTTGCTCAAAGTTAGCAGAAAATCAGCCCCCAAACACGAGGAGGAGGAGGATGAGGAGAAGAAAGAGGAAAAAGAAAAAAAGAAAGAGAAACAAACACAAAAAACAAAAGCAAAAAAGAATTGGAACGCACACAGACACACAGCCGCACAGAACCTCCCCCCCCCCCCAACACACACACACACACACACACACACACACACACACACACACACACACACACACACACACACACACACACACACACACACACACATGTACGCAAAAGAAGAGATATTCAAAGGAGAACATCAAGAAAGAAAGAAAAACAAAAGAAGCACATTTAAAGGGAAGTAGTATTCGTGAAAGACTACCTTGATGCGAGTAGCTAATGAAGTTGCTTGTTGAAGTCAAATAACTCCAATATTAAATAGCAGGACGACCGTTTCTGCTGTGAGGCTCAACAGGGTCCATTTACTTGGAGAGCGACGGGATTTTGCAACCGAGAATATCTGAACGTTTAGAAAATTGAAGTCAGCGCCGAACTGGCAAAATGCGAACACGAATGATGTGCCTGTACCCATCGAGAGTGAAGCACGTGTGTACAGGGTAACCCTGAAGGGGTCGTGTTTTTGGACCCGTTGGGATCAGGTGACTATGTGTTAAATACTTAACATATTATATCCTTATCGTATATACCAATGAAAAAGAGTAAGACATTCACAGCAGGTAATGATGGGATGCGACAGTGCAAAGAACCACAAAGCCCGCGACTCTGTCAAGAATCTAACACGACGGAATCTAATTTGACATATGGAATCAGAAAAGAGACAGATGGCTTCAAATTACAATACCTACACGCGAAGCAACACATAGTCAAAATGAGACCATGGCCCAAGCTACCTTTGTTGGACAGGGCTCGCGAGCTTACAGGCCTGGAAGCTTCTTTAAACTTTAAAACCTGTCATTTCAAGGAAGATTTGGGCAAAACCGCTGATATTCATCCCCAGGAGAGGGAGGCATTGGTTCCGTACCTGATTTGGGTGCTATCTTCGTTCGCATTCTGGGCGAAAAACACTTACTGTGCGATATTATGAAGACTTGAAACAAATCATCATGCCATAAGATAGCAGTTGGGTCGATGTGCTGCAGTTTTTGTGGGACGGGATTAGGCTGTTTCCTCGGGATGCTCGAGTCGAGCATCGCTGTGGGGGCATGTTTGAACAGGGGTCGATTACCGATGTCTACGCCTGACTTAGTGACTCAGCCTGAGTCACTCAGGCCGCCGTAGAACCCACCGTAGAACCCGCCGTGGAATTAAGTAAACAAGGCATCCAGAGGCCTTGTTGAGTACCTGCTGTCCTTTGATATTATTATGTTACAAGAAACTAGGATACAAATGATTGATAAAAATACGTGGAGGGGATTTAAGGTGTTTTTCATTCCTTCTAGTGAACACGGTAAGGGTGGGGAGGGCCTACTCCTAGCTATTCGACATCGTGTGGTTTACCATATCCTGCCCTTTGCATCTGCAAAGAATTCATTATGGGCTAAGCTCCAGTTTGCTAATGGTGGTATCCCGCTGATCATAGGTCACACCTACATTCTCCCTGCTGGCTCCCCCTTATATAAGGGTCATACCCAATATATTAAAGAATTCTTTAATAAGGGTCATACCCTGCCTAAACGTGGTCTGAAGACCTGTGGATCTTGTACTCAGATCCATCTTCTAAAAGATGGATCTGAGTACAAGATCCACATATCTTAAGACCACGTTTAGGCAGGGTATGACCGAGGGTCTCACGTTCCTTGGTGGGGACTTCAATGCTAGGATAGGGCCCTTGCCCCCCATGACTCCTGGTACGGATGGAGAAACCAAGTTTCGAGGAAGACAGCTCCTCCGAGCAGTCACGAATATGGGGGGTTTTTGTTGAGTTCTAAACATTATTAGTGAATGCCTTGTGCTTTAAGTGATCTTCATGTGTGCACCATTAGGATATGGGTCCATTGAGAACATAAGGTACCTTGAGACACGTTAGGTTTTGGACGCTTTCGAACATAAGGTACAATCTAATCTTTTACGCGTTAGTGTGAAAGGACTATTAAAGTTGTGATCACCGCACAGTCGAGCAACCGGTTAAAAAAGATACTGGGCACATAAGGATGCCAGTCTTGTTCACTCAGTTGCATGTGTTTAAAGAGCAGACAGTCGTCAAGGACTGTAGCTGGAGAAACACAAACTTACGACCTGTCTGCTTGCTTACAGGTGCGGTGACGTAGGGTGTGTATTGGCTATGTGTTCATGTTTGATTGCTTTTTTGTAAGTGAACCATCTTAGTGTACAATCAAGCCTCCCAAACCGCTAAGGGACGGAGTCTGGATTGAGTAAAGGAAGGTACTTGCTTTCAGCCGTCATGAGCTTATCCGTGTACACATGTGCAGATGCTCGTTGACAGATCAACGTGTAACAGAACTGGTTTGGAAAGATACTGGGCATGCCAGTCTTGTTCACTCAATTGCATGTGTTTAAAGAGCAGACAGTCGTCAGGACTGTACATGTAGCTGGAGAAACACAAACTTACGACCTGTTTGCTTGCTTACAGGATACGCCAATGCCCATAACCTTTTACAAATACTGTGACTTACTGATGGACAGAATGGCTCCTATGATACAGTGACTTACTGATGGACAGAATGGCTCCTATGATACAGTGACTTACTGATGGACAGAATGACTCCAATGATACAGTAACTTACTGATGGACAGAATGGCTTCTATGATACAGTGACTTACGGATGGACAGAATGGCTCCTATGATACAGTGACTTACTGATGGACATCATGGCTCCTATGATACAGTGACTTACGGATGGACAGGATGGCTCCTATGATACAGCGAGTCTATGTCACAAATCTCCCCCGAGCCGTGCCGTGCCGTGCCGTCTTCCATGAGGAATTGCTTCAAAAGTCCAAAAAATAATGTAAGCCCCATCTTCCCTTGCCCTATCCCACAAGAGTTTGACAAGGCTGGCGGCATTGGAATGGCTTCGTCCGAGGTGGGATTAAGCGTCTTGATAAGCCTTCCATATTTTCTTTTCCGTCCCAGGGTCTTTGTAGAGGGGGGGAAGGCCTGCAGTCCCCGGGGAAGGGATTATGGCAGCTTGACAAACAGGGCGGCGAGAGTTCCAGGAACCGGGGCCCCCGAGTCAGGCAGGGCTGGTGCACACCTCGCATGCGGATGGGCCCGGCCTGACTCGGGGGCCCCGGTTCTGGGGCACGTGCCGCACCTTGCGGCCCGCACGGCCTGCAGAAAGTCCAAGATCCCGGCCTTGCCCATAACTCTACAGCACCGTTTTGAATAGATTGTGTTACTTCTTCATTGGATCGAAGAGATATGAGATGATTGACAAAGAGCTGAGTGGATTCTGTCGCATGTTATTTAAATAACATGCGACAGAATCCACTCAGCTCTTTGTCAATCATCTCATATCTCTTCGATCCAAAAAAAAAAAAAAAAAAAAAAAAAAAATGACGCTCGACGGTTCAGTCCCACCTTGGAAGAAACCAGGGGGCACTTATTTTGCAAGATCGCAAACCGTATGGTACCCTTGCTCAGAAACGCGTCCACCTGGTATATGAGTGCATATATTCCTTTGACCAGTAGCTGCTGATGATCTGTCGCATGTGAGTGTTACACCCGGTTAAAGCATGACAGTCACAGATGCTACTGTACTTGAACATGGTGTGTGTCTGAATTTGTTCATGGTGCTCATTCCTTGCATTTCTAGACATTGGATATTGTTCATCGTTGTATTTTTGTCATCCACGTGAGTCTGTTTTGTCTGGCACAGGTAAGAGCCGCAGATCTGATTCGGTCTATCGACTATAGTCCCACTTCTCACACAACCTCTCAATCGCACCTGACCATGTGATCATTATCTGTGTCATATTTTATGTCATTGATGTTGTAGGTAAAACAGCATTTAGCATGCCTTCCATCTGTGGTCTTCTGTTGGGGTGAAGCATGACCTAGATACTTTATTGAATCTTCATTGTTCCCAAAGTCAAATGACATTTTATTTGGATATTGGCAATTAAGGTATCTTCTGAAATCAGAATATCACAACAAATTTATGTGCGGAGCATGACCTCGGGTGCTGGACTTGGCACTCTGACATAGAAGCGGGCAGTACCGCACGGTTCCAGCGGGAGCGTGCCGCTGTACCTCACCGCTGTACCTGCTTTCTGCACCTTAGTACTGCAATCCGCTGGATGGCAATGTGCTTCGAATTCGTGCAGGACCTCTACACTGTACACGGCACTGTGAGTAAATAAACCATCATGGTGGAATTGATAGCCGGCAAATCACAACAAACTCAAATGCGCCTCAGCTCCCACCGACACACACACACACACACACACACACACACACACACACACACACACACACACACACACACACACACACACACACAAACACACGCACACGCGGGCGCGCGCGCGCGCGCATGCATCCTAACGCAGCAAGCCGCCCCCCCCCCTCTACAGTCACGGCATCTCTCCGCAGTCCAGCAGCTCGGCCACTATGCCGTCGAAGATGTTCCACAGCTCTCTATTGGCGAAGCAGATGGCTCCTCCCCCCCGGTACAGCTGACTCTCGGCCCGGTTCACATCCCCAAAGTAAACAACTTGCGCACTGCCGTTAACTTCTTCATCAACTGCCGGGCCCCCAGCTCCATCTTTTACTACCGGGGGCACCCTCAGAGGGCCTGCCGTGCCTCCTGCCGCTGCACCCATAGGGGCCTCATTGGGTCCCACAAGCGGAAGCATCAGTCCCCCAGCTCCTCCCTCGGCCAGTCCCCCGGTACTCTCGTGCTGGGGGGATCCGCCGGAGTTGGAGTGGGATGGGAACGCAACTCCGGCGTCCAGACTTTTGAGGCGGCGGCGGTTGAGTAAGCGGGCCGGAGCTGTGCAACCCCATCGATACAGTAAGGTACAAAGGGAGATTAAGCGGCCACGTGGGGACCGTAATGACAGTTCCCGAGACTAACAATTAAACGCTTGCAGCAGTGCACAATAGGAGTCAACTACACCTTTGAACTCGAAATATTCTGTTGATAGGAGTAAGCTCACCTCCGGTGAGGTGGGTTGAACGGTTTTCTCGCCCACCCACCCTCCCTGCGAGATTTGAAGGGCAGAGCGCGTAAACCCTGATCACATGCAGGGGAAAACGCGTGAGACCCTACAGATCCTCCAGCCCAGGGGCCAATTACCTAGAGGGGTTTGCTTACATTGTCAAGTACACGGTAAAGACAGCGTGAGTAACGACACGACAGCATTCTCAGTGCTGCGCATGCGGGAGCTGCTGGGGGACCGGTACCTCCTGCCGTGGGGTCCGGTCTCGGGATCCTCGACCGGATGAACCCCGTGCCCGAGACAACCCACTTGCTGTGGTCATCTGCATGATTCTGCGCATGGCCCACCCCTTTGATGTTCAGTCACTACCTACTTTCAAAAGCTTAGAAAAGATTTGCAAGAAAGGACACCTGTCGGGCTCGTTTGTGGGAGGCCTGTGAGTTGAAGTAAAGCTCTCTCTCTCTCTCTCTCTTCTCTCTCTCTCTCTCTCTCTCTCTCTCTCTCTCTCTCTCTCTCTCTCTCTCTCTCTCTCTCTCTCTCTCTCTTCTCTCTCTCTCTCTCTCTCTCTCTCTCTCTCTCTCTCTCTCTCTCCCTCCCCCCCTCTCTCTCTCTCTCTCTCCACACACACACACACACACACACACACACACACACACACGTGTGTGCACACACACACACACACACACACACACACACACACACACACACACACACACACCTCAAAGTAGAAGAGCAGGATGCGGAAGGGGAAGAGGCGAATGGGGAAGAATGTCAAGCATTGGATCCAAATGGTGAACTGGAGAGCAATGCTGAAAACTGCTGCAGCCGCAAAAATAACAGCAGCGATGGCAAGCTAACATCACAGCTGCCCGCATGCGCACGTGCGCGCGCGCACGCCCGCAAGCATGCACGCGCGCGCGCGCGCAACACACACACACACACCCTCCTCTCTCTCTCTCTCTCTCTCTCTCTCTTCTCTCTCTCTCTCTCTCTCTCTCTCTCTCTCTCTCTCTCTCTCTCTCTCTCTCTCTCTCTCTCTCTCTCTCTCTCTCTCTCTCTCTCTCTCTCTGTCACACACACACACACACACACCACACACACACACACACCACACACACACACAGAGAGAGAGAGAGAGAGAGAGAGAGAGAGAGAGAGAGAGAGAGAGAGAGAGAGAGAGAGAGACAGACAGACAGAGAGAGAGAGAGAGAGAGAGAGAGAGAGAGAGAGAGAGAGAGAGAGAGAGAGAGAGAGAGAGAGAGAGAGAGAGAGAGAGAGAGAGAGAGAGAGAGAGAGAGAGAAAATCGTACCCCCGTGGGCCAGTTGAAATTATCATTCAATTATATGCTGCTGATGATGCGTGTCTCGTAGAGGCTTGAAGTGACATGCTCGTTTAGGCAGTAATCGTCGGAACAGATCCCCTTCTCGGGGCAGAACGATGGGAAGCTTCCATTCTGCTTCCATGCTTGTATCCTCAGATCTGGCCAGCCACAACGTTGGGTTAACCCAAGTCAACCACAACACATGGACCAACCGAATCTCCCAATTCTAGCACAACCAACTTTCAGGCCCATTTTCAGATCTCAAAAATTCCAATCAATGCCCATCTATCCATTACAACCATGTGCAAAACCACAATTATCTCCTCAATCAACCACCCCCAGACTGCTACTGATAAGATTGGACCCTTAAAGTACATTATTACTGATAAGATTGGCCCTTCCATAGCTCATAAGATTGTTCCTTTACAGTACATTATACGCTTTCACAGTGTTTTCATGACACTCTAATATCACACATCCTTCAGGACCATATCATACTCCTTGACGGTGTCTTCATCATATTGGAAATATCATGTGCCCTCATGGTCCTGGTAATATCATACAAACTCATGGTCCTAGATATATCATACACCCTCATGGTCCTCAATATATCCTACATGCTTCAGGATCTTATCATACTCCTTCACCGTGTCTTCAGTGATAAGTTAGAGTGCCAATCACTGGTAACAGTAACACTTAAAAACCATCAACATAATTGGCGTCAAGTCGTGCCAATCACTGGTAACAATAAATTCTTAAACAACCAACATAACTGGCGTCAAATTACAGTTGGCAAGATTGGGAAACCCCCACCTTTTCGGAAGTAGGGCCCCACAATATCCTTAACAAGGTCAGGTAATCCCACCTATCTTGAAGTAGGGCCCCAAAATATCCTTAACAAGGTTAGGTAATCCCACCTGTCCTGAGGTAGGGCCCCACAATATCCTTAACAAGGTTGAGTAATCCACCTGTCTTGAAGAAGGGCTCCACGACCTCTTCATAGAGATAAATCGCATCCTCGATGTTGTCGCCCGCCGGGGCTTTAGCAAAGAGCACAAAGGGAACGCCTCCGGAGGGATCCCGCACACACACACACCCCCCGCACACACACACACACACACACACACACACACACACACACACACACACACACACACACACACACACACACACACACACACACACACGCGCGCGCGCATGGAACAAACGTGGAATGCAAAAGTCCGGACTGCGATAAGCGGACACCTCTTTTGCTTCATCTGTTAGTCAAGTCGCTGGATGTATGGAACAAAATAGAAAAGTTGAGATGATGGGGCCCCTGGGAAGGGGGGGGGGGGGTGGCTGCAAGAGCATGGAGCATGTTCCCCCCCACCCCCCCCCCCACCCCTCTTAACCCTGGATCAGCCAGTGTGATAAATCTCGGTGCAGCGTGCGATCTCCGACGAATCGGACGGATAAACCGCGGTCGACTTTGAACAATTACGCTAAAATGCACGTAAAACGATACGAGAGTGACTGCTGTGGATACCCCATGGGTAATGGCCATGGTTGCTCACAAACTCTCACCCTCCCAGCCCACCCAGATCACGAACCCCGGAAGCTCCGAAAATTCTCATGACACTTCTGGAAGACTGGCGCAAGTGCCAAAAGTGCCATTGACAACTTCTTCTTGCAGTTCTGGTCTGTCCGCTAGAATGCAACGGAGAACTTGCAACACACTGGTCACCGCCTTAGGAACCCTGGTGTACCCAGTATTGATTATGCAATACACAGGTCACTGCCTTGCAAGGGTTCCCAATTGGGAACCCTGCTGTACCCCATATGGATATGGATGCATGATGATTTGGGGTTGGCATTCTCAGGGTTCTTGAGGGATATTCATCGTTGCAGATTGGGGGCCAAGGCCTTATAAGGGCGCGAGGCCTCCCTAGGGTTCATGAAGGCCTCCCTAGGGTTCATGAAGACCTGCCTGGGATTCATGAAGGCATCCCTAGGGTTCATAAAGGGCTCCCTGGGGTTCATGAAGGCCTCCATAGGGTTCATGAAGGCCTCCCTGGGGTTCGTGAAGGCCTCCCTAGGCTCCATGAGGCCACCCTAGGGTTAGTGAAGTTCTCTATAGGGTTCATGAAGGTCTCCCCTTCTTGCAGTTGGCACGGCAGCGGTTCCTTGAAGGTTTCCAGTCGCTGCAAATGGCCAAGGTTCAAAAAAGGATTTTGCCGTCCTTGAAATTACTTGTAATTGCAAGGATGTACATGTACGTGTAGATGAAAGGATGTAATTGCATGTACATGCCAGAGAGTTCATGCCTGTCAAATGGCATATGCTTCCTATCCTTTCATGCTGGTATTCCAAGCCTACATGAAGGTTTTCCCTTCTTGCAGATCGCATACCAATGGTTGAATGCATGAGAGTTTTCCCTCCTTGCAGATCGCATAACAATGGATGAATTTATCAAGGTTCTTCCATCCTTGCAGTCGGCCATGGCAAGGATTTCCTTAAGGGCTTCCATCCTTGCTCTTGGCATGCCAAGGGGTTCCTCGACGATGTTCTCTGCGTGTACAGTTGCATGCCAAGGGTCCAATGAGGATTCCATCCTTGCAGATCGCACCCATGGGACCTTGAAGGATTTCCTCTTAACAGTTGCTTTTGCAACGCTAGCGTAACGACAGTGGTAGTGCTAATAGCGCAGCGGCATCCAGCCAGCCCCTTCGAAGAGAATTCATTCATCTCAAAATTCTTTTTCCCGCCGCTTTGAAAATTGAATGTGATACAATTTACTTTCGAAACTTAAAAATTCATGCAGGAAAAGGAAGTCCCCCGTTGCCTTTGTTATAACTCCTCCACGTACTTTGAGCTTTCTGAAAGAAGCATCTGATCCTGTAGGACGCTTGGCCGCCTGTACAGGATTGTTGTACATGTACAGGATTGTTGTACACATGTGTGTGTGTGGCGGGGACGGTGGGTGGTAAAGGGGGCTGGTAGGGCAGCTTTCACTGCATCCCTTTTGTTTCTCACCCAGCCTGAGCCTCCCGCAGGAGGGCAGGGAGGAGGGATGTGCTTGGAGTGTGAGAGAGAGTGTATATGCAAGTGTCTCAAGTTCCCTTTAAAGGAAATTTCCCTTGTAAGCAAATTTGCATGCTGGAATGAAAGAATGTTACGCATTACCCTTTATGTTGATCAGATCTGATGTGCCTGTCAGTTAACTTACGAAGTTCCCCCACTCCTTACCATTTCTACACTATCAATGCTTGGGCACATGCAGACATACTAATGACAGCGTACCTTGTCGAAAACACACAGGCTCCCTCGCACACACGTGCATGCCAGTTGAAGAGACAGGTGTCCGCCTTTGACGGAATTCCCCCAACACCCCCCCCCCCCTTTTCTATAGGTGTGTTCATAAGAGGCTTCAGCTCTTAAATTCCGAGTGGTTCGAGATAATTTACACGCGTTCTAACTGATAACGAGCCATCTCAGAGACATTGCCTGAGTTTGTGGCAGCGCACACTGTGCAGACGCAAACAGAGAACCCTAAGCAAGGGGACACAGACGCCCAAGATAAAGGGCGGCGTCCGTCTAGCCCCCAGATACACTTGAAGTAATTCAGACATCTTTGCAGTACCTTATTAGGGTTTTATGTTATCCTCAGGCATAGGGAGAAGTAAATGCCTTGTTCTGGGTCGTGTGAAAGGGTTCGCGGCGAAAAGAATGACGTGGGGCGAATGGCGAAACTCCTGGAGGGGCCTGAGGCGAAACCATTCAGGCCAGGAGAAAGTTTTCTGATAGCATATCCTTGTAAGCGAAAAGATTCTGAGTCCATCTGTGTAGCTTACATGCCCCCAAACTCTTTTTTACCATAGACTAATAAGATATAAAACTGTTATAAAAGGATTTATTGAAATGGCCATTATGACTGGTAGCATATACACTAAAAAACGCCACAAACTAACACCCTGATGGTGCAGTCACCCTGCAATCTATCTCATGAGCCTTCTCTAGTGTTTTTGGACACACACACACACGCATGCATGCATTCCCCCCGGTACACGCATGCATGCACTTGCACGCGCATGCACACACACACACACACACACACACACACACACACACACACACACACACACACACACACACACACAACCTCCACATCCATAAATCCCACACTGCAGTTGCATATTAAATAGAGAACCCAGGGAAATGAGGCTCTTAAAAGGAGTGCTGTGAATGCAGTTGCTCAACATCATTGCTGACTTCAAATATTGCGGCCGGTCGCAGTGTTTGTGCAGTGTTCTCCAATGTCCTTGCTGTTGCAGATATCTGAATGAGATTATTAAAAATGGCATTCTTTCAGCAAATGGCATCACCGTTATATACTTTGTAGAATCTTGAATTAGGTGTTGTTCCGTGTAAACCACACTCTTATTAGAGTTGGTGATGAACTGTGCTCCCAGAAAAGCTTCAGACGTGAAACAAGGCACGGCAGAGAAAATGGCACAGGAGTCTGATAAGGGCACTCAGAATTCGTTCCAATAACAACTAACTAATGATGTTGCAATCACCTGTAAACCACACTCTTATTAGAGTTGGTGATAAACCGTGCTCCCAGAAAAGCTTCAGACGTTAAACAAGGCACGGTAGAGCAAATGGCACAGGAGTCTGATAAGGGCACTCAGAACTAACTGGCCTCTGAAGGGACTTCCCTATTTAGACTAACTATGGGGACTACATATTAATTAGCCTCCAAACAGATTTGCAACTCCAGATCTTGAAAGCGTACGGGCACGATCAAGTTTGCATGCCATCAGTACTATGCACTGGAATTTCAATGTACCTTATGATTCGACATAGTCGTCGATGAACAGTACGGATCTCGGTCGATGATAGTCTCGAATCTAAGTGACTCGGAACTTTAAGTCATAACCGATACGAGTCTCGGATCAAACACCAAGGACCGCAGGACTAAAGTCCCACGATCGATGAGATCCGGGCTGAGTATACCTTACCAGAAAACTGACAGAAAACAGGCCGATTTTGTACCATGGCCCCTATAAAACACGATAAGTGTCAATAATCATTGAAATACCATACCGTACAAGTATACCCCAGTGAAATACAACTGTACCTTATTGTTTATTATGTATTCTAAGTATTATAAAGCCTTGTAATGCTAGATATGCCTCACAAACATGCTATTATGAAATGACCCAACATGTCGCACAAATACCTAAGGTAAACATGTTAGTGTCCAATTTTCCAACACATTCTGAATGTCAAAGCCATCCCAATTCCCCAGCAGTAGTTCCATAAAGGAGTTGGGCTTGCCGTTGCCGGCCTTCGGAGATTTCAGATTATCCCGAAACCCGCGGCCCACAGGCCAAATTTTTCTCGTTGTACATCTGAAACTGTACTGCATATGTACTTCTCGTAAGAGAATTGTACTGCATATGTACTTCTCAACTGAAAGTTGTACTTCAAATGAACTTCACCACGTTGAAAATCACGTGGAACACGTCGTTTATAACAGCTGGAAGAGAAGGAGGGCTTACGGACACGGAAAGGGCATTCCATTCATTACATTACTTCATTGTATCTCGCTCGTCTCAGCCGTCAAAGGCAACCGTCTGGTATAACGCCCTGTAACGAGCTACCGAACCTCCAACCGTACTGCGCTTTCGATTGTACGGCTGCTACTCGGGACTTGTCCTCGAGCGCGGTTACATCGTTTGACACGCTGAATTGACTCTTACACGTCTTGCCTTTCGCCCCTATATATACCGGCACTTTGAAGTGATACATCCAAATTTGGAGTTACCACTGAGTAGATTCTGAGTAGACCACTGAGTGGACTCTTTTGCTGGCCAGGACAGACTACCCAGACCAGTGTTGGGCTGCTCAAGCATGACTTCCTAGTACATAAGTACATATTGAATTGTCACAGTACATATTATTTGTCACATGACATACGTGTGTGTCACAGAACTTATTAATTGTCACAGTGGCGTGTTCCATCGCATGCCTGGGTTGGAAAACCATCTTGAACAGCTTTGTGTGCAAAAACAGGGGACACAAGGTTCAGTGCTTACCTAGTCGGCTTAACTGACGGTGACACGACAAATGATTGCACACTAACACACACACACACACACACACACACACACACACACACACACACACACACACACACACACACACACACACACACACACACGTGCCTCTGGCCTCTGATTCAGCATATATTTGCCGATCTCGGCATGCATGGGCAAAGTCACATCATCACGAACTGCAGGACCTGATAGAAATGCTGTGATGCAGGGGAGTATTCATAACATATTGTGTTTCACGGAATGGCAGCAGCCAATTTCGCAATCGCAACACCCCAAGCAGTGTTCCCAGGTGAGATGGCACTAAAACCAACTGTGCCAGTGTCGAACGGCGAGCAGGTATCACTCGCATAAGTTAGTAGACCCACGATAGTTCGGTCTGCGGCAAGGAAAGGGGTTCCCAATGTTCCGGCACATACGCCCCCCAAAAATGACCAAGACGGTGAGGTAAGGACCGTGCTGCAAATACCGCTTAGAGGAATTGAGGTTGCAGCGAACGCCTTTCTAGTGTTTGCTGGATAGATAGTGGGATCGTTGCAAAGGCTTGAGCTTGGGCTGCTTGGACGAAGGACAAGGCTTTGGTACTGACCCAAAAAGATCTGAATAATTTCGGGGCAGGCTTGCGGTGCGGTGGGATAAAGCGTGGCTGTAAATGTTGGGCCAACAACTTTGAGAACAGCACCAGCATTGGATATTTGGCCCTTGTTGAACCAACCGCTGGTGGTGACGGCCTGAATAATACTATAGCTGGACACTGCTGGGCAGTCAAGCGGGGTATTGCCTGTGGGTGCGCAACACACTGTCCCGTAGCGGCCATTGACCGCAAAGAGGCTGTACTTCCGCGATCCCCCGGCCGCTACAGCCGAGCCCGTCGTGGCCACATGCGTAGGGTCCACAAACCAACCCGTGTAAATGTCATATTGCGTGCCTCCTTTGTTCGTGTACATATAGATCCTACATACAGGAATCATAAACACATTTCCTGTGTCCAAAACAAAATCGTTACCGCAAACTACTGCTTTGGCACTCGCGTTGTGGGGGTTGGGCCATGGTCTGGCCGCCTTGTTGGGCAGCTGTGCAGCGGTTTCTGCGCTGTTAGGAAATGTTAACATGCTGCTGGTTGTCTCGCTCAGTTTCTGGGGCTTGAGGGTCTTGCGAGCCTTTCCACTGGGCTGTTGCTCGATGGGAAGTTCTGTGCTGACAGTACTGATGTCAGCTGAAGGGGCTGCGGGGTGGGATCCAAGCGTGTGGGCATCGGTATTGGCCTCCTGATCAGGCTCGGGCCCCTCTGGAATTGTTATTGGGATGGGGCTGAGCACAGGGAAAAGCGGCTGGTCTTCTGCACGTGCATTGCTTGCTGCCATTAGAGCAATGGGCAGGCATAGCATTAGTATATGTCGGACATGGATAGGTAATGGGCAATTAGCCTTGGTCTTCCTGAATCGATTCATGATCATGGTCAGATTTCACGGAGCGATTCACGCCTGCATGCAAAGCCGACCAAAACCACATAATGATGGGGCTATAAGCTTATGCATATGGTTATTATTGACTGTGAAAGTGCTGTTCTTTGCTTGGCCGGACCCCAGAGGATTGGATGCCTCTACATGATTATTATTGACTGTGAAATTGTCATTATTTATTATCAAGATGTTATTGGCTGTGAAAGTGCTGTTCTTGTTCTTGCGCAACTCCGACCAAGACCACATGATTATGGGGCTATAAGCTTATACATATGGTTATTATTGACTGTGAAAGTGCTGTTCTTTGCTTGGCCGGACCCCAGAGGATTGGATGCCTCTACATGAGCAAAAGCAGCAGCAAGGTGTGAAACTTGGACAGCTGTTTGTGATCATCAACATATCTCTGGGCTTTCTGAGTACATCCGTCATGAGTTGTCACCTGGCTCCAGCAATAGGGGTTGCAATGGCTAATTGCGAAGCGCTTCGCAAGGTAGCTTTGCTCAAAGTTAGCAGAAAATCAGCCCCCAAACACGAGGAGGAGTAGGATGAGGAGAAGAAAGAGGAAAAAGAAAAAAAAAGAAAAAAAAAAAAAAAAAAAAAAAAAGAGAGAAACAACCACAAAAAACAAAAGCCACAAAGAATTGGAACACACACAGACACACAGCCGCACAGAACCTTCCCCCCCCCCCAACACACACACACACACACACACACACACACACACACACACACACACACACACACACACACACACACACACACGTGTACGCAAAAGAAGAGATATTCAGAGGAGAACATCAAGAAAGAAAGAAAAACAAAAGAAGCACATTTAAAGGGAAGTAGTATTCGTGAAAGACTACCTTGATGCGAGTAGCTAATGAAGTTGCTTGTTGAAGTCAAATAACTCCAATAATTAATAGCAGGACGACCGTTTCTGCTGTGAGGCTCAACAGGGTCCATTTACTTGGAGAGCGACGGGATTTTGCAACCGAGAATATCTGAACGTTTAAAAAATTGAAGTCAGCGCCGAACTGGCAAAATGCGAACACGAATGATGTGCCTGTACCCATCGAGAGTGAAGCACATGTGTACAGGGTAACCCTGAAGGGGTCGTGTTTTTGGACACGTTGGGATCAGGTGACTATGTGTTAAATAATTAACATATTATATCCTTATCGTATATACCAATGAAAAAGATTAAGACATTCACAGCAGGTAATGATGGGGTGCGACAGTGCAAAGAACCACAAAGCCCGCAACTCTGTCAAGAATCTAACACGACGGAATCTAATTTGACATATGGAATCAGAAAAGAGACAGATGGCTTCAAATTACAATACCTACACGCGAAACAACACATAGTCAAAATGAGACCATGGCCCAAGCTACCTTTTGTGGACAGGGCTCGCGAGCTTACAGGCCTGGAAGCTTCTTTAAACTTTAAAACCTGTCATTTCAAGGAATATTTGGGCAAAACCGCTGATATTCATCCCCAGGAGAGGGAGGCATTGGTTCCGTACCTGATTTTGGGTGCTATCTTCGTTCGCATTCTGGGCGAAAAACACTTACTGTGCGATATTAAGAAGTCTTGAAACAAATCATCATGCCATAAGATAGCAGTTGGGTCGATGTGCTGCAGTTTTTGTGGGACGGGATTAGGCTGTTTCCTCGGGATGCTCGAGTCGAGCATCGCTGTGGGGGCATGTTTGAATAGGGGTCGATTACCGATGTCTACGCCTGACTTAGTGACTCAGCCTGAGTCACTCAGCCCGCCGTAGAACCCACCGTAGAACCCGCCATAGAACCCAAGTAAACTGGCATCCAGAGGCCTTGTTGAGTACCTGCTGTCCTTCGATATTATTATGTCACAAGAAACTAGGATACAAATGAATGAAAAAAATACGTGGAGGGGATTTAAGGTGTTTTTCATTACTTCTAGTGAACACGGTAAGGGTGGGGAGGGCCTACTCCTAGCTATTCGACATCGTGTGGTTTACCATATCCTGCCCTTTGCATCTGCAAAGAATTCATTATGGGCTAAGCTCCAGTTTGCTAATGGTGGTATCCCGCTGATCATAGGTCACACCTACATTCTCCATGCTGGCTCCCCCTAAGTAAAGAATTCTTTAACTAGGGTCATACCCTGCCTAAACGTGGTCTGAAGACATGTGGATCTTGTACTCAGATCCATCTTCTAGAAGATGGATCTGAGTACAAGATCCACATATCTTCAGACCACGTTTAGGCAGGGTATGACCGAGGGTCTCACGTTCCTTGGTGGGGACTTCAATGCTAGGATAGGGCCCTTGCCCCCCATGACTCCTGGTACGGATGGAGAAACCAAGTTTCGAGGAAGACAGCTCCTCCGAGCAGTCACGAATATGGGGGGTTTTTGTTGAGTTCTGAACATTATTAGTGAATGCCTTGTGCTTTAAGTGATCTTCATGTCTGCACTATTAGGATATGGGTCCATTGAGAACATAAGTTACCTTGAGACACGTTAGGTTTTGGACGCTCTCGAACATAAGTTACAATCTGATCTAGATTACGCGTTAGTGTGAAAGGACTATTAAAGCTACGATTACCGCACAGTTGAGCAACGGGTTGGAAAGTTACTGGGCACATAAGGATGCCGGTCTTGTTCACTCTTTTGCGTGTGTTTAAAGAGCAGACAGTCGTCAAGGACTGTAGCTGGAGAAACACAAACTTACGACCTGTCTGCTTGCTTACAGGTGCGGCGACGTAGGGTGTGTATTGGTAATGTGTTCATGTTTGATTGTGTTGTGTTAATTAATTTTATGCCTTTCCCTCAGAGGAGTAATAATGGCAAGTCTCCGTATGAAGACAATACCAATTAGGAAAGAGAGGCAGAACCCTGAGTTCTGCCAGGCAATACATGCATTTGAACGAAGACTATCATAACGCAAGTTACAGACACGTTTGTAGAAAGGAGGCATATGGGGCAAGCACGGATAGGGAAGGCACTTGGTTGGAACTATAGTGGCACTCCGGGTGTCTATCAATCAGTTGCTAACCAGTCCTTGACTTGTATATGTCCATGCCTACTTAACAACGCACAAGTAGGAGGACATCGTCTAACACCCTCCGTGCCGCCACCATGCAGGTGACTTAATCCTTATTGTATTCCTGGATTTAGCACTCAGATGAACATTGTTAGAACATGTTAGACATATAGAGTTGAGTTTAGCTCATCGGACAAAGTAATGAACACGACCTGGGTGAGAGCAGGTTAGGCGTGTTTGAACTGCGTCACCTTGTTAGGAGAGATGAGAGATATTGTAACACTTGGTTGGAACTATAGTGGCACTCCGGGTGTCTATCAATCAGTTGCTAACCAGTCCTTGACTTGTATATGTCCATGCCTACTTAACAACGCACAAGTAGGAGGACATCGTCTAACACCCTCCGTGCCGCCACCATGCAGGATACGCCAAGCCCAGAATATTTCAGGTTATGGGCCCACGGGCTCGGATGCTGAGAGTGGGTGGCGCCTAAATCGGAGCTCACTAGACTGTGAATGGCGAAGAAGCGGACAAAGCAAACAGCCAGGAAGACCACCAACCTCAACGTTCCAGCGCGCTTGAGATCAGGACCTCCGTCATACAACGAACTAATCAGAGAAGGAGGACAACGTGGAGACCGCAATCCTGACGAGAGAGCCTTTATCGTCAAAGACTACATCTTTCACCTTCACGTTGGCTGTCCGTTAGCTCAACCCACCTGGTTCAGAAGTAAGATCTTGCTGCTACCTTGCGAGTACTGGAGTTATAAGACAACTGGGGAATTATGACTTCCAAGAAGAAAGGATCATCAGCTAGTGGAGCATCAACGTCAAGCAGTGAACCAGCCTCATCCACACCCATCAGAGAACCGTGTACTCCCAGCACCTCAAGAGGCAGCGGAGATGAGCTGCCCAAGATTATCCCAACAAATGTCAAGGTACACATAAAACTGAAGGAACGGGGGACAAATATTATTGTTTGGAAGAATGCATTTTTGGCAGCAAATGAGTCAAAAGGGTCTTTGCCTGCCATCCTGGAGGCTATGCCTGGTACAGCACATGACGCAGCCGCAATGTTACTGATTTATGAGTCAGTCCCAGAGGAATGGCTGGGACCTCTGTCTAATCTGCCCTCTGCTTATGATGCATATGAGTTCATCTGCAGAAAGTTTATTGGTGGATATAATATCGAGGCCAATGCAGATTGGCTCCAAGAAATGAGCCAGGGAATGAAACATGACGAGACGATTTCGCAATATGTCAACAGAATGATCAACCTGAAGGCATGCCTTGACAGGAACAACCATGCTCTACTGGATGCACACGTTGCAACCCAGATTGTGCAGGGCTTGCCTGATGCAGCTAAAGAGCCAGGAATGATCACAACTGCTGCAGCACAACCCCTGGAGAAGCTGGCTGGACTTCTGCGCAACACAGCAGCTGCAGTGGGTTTTGATGAATATGCTCCTCGCCAACCAAGGGTTTTGGCTCTTGGACAAGGCTCCAGTGGAGCCAATACCCCACCAGCTGCCAGTGCAGTCCATCAGCAGGCCCAACCAACTGTCTCTGAGGCCAAGTCCGAGACTAAGGGCATCTGCAACTACTGCAATAAGAAGGGGCATTACTGGAGGGACTGTCGAAAGAGGAAGCGGGACGAGGAGACCCAACGGAACGTAGTGGCAGCGGTCCAACAATTGCAGGGAATGTGGCCACAGGGACCTCCACATATGGGTGGCCCACACCCTCCTGCAGCCCAGCTGGCGCACCCTGGACTGGATGCCTTTCCGGCATGGTTCCAACCCCCAGCTCCCCCACCTCCACCACCTGGAGGTATGCCATACATAATTTCCCTCAACATCCTGAAGACTCCTGTCAGAAATTCGTCTCTGCAATCCTGGCTGGTGGACAGTGGAGCATCTGTACATCTGGTGAATGATGTGACCCTACTACATAATCCAACTGTGCATGCCAAACCCATCCCATTACATCTGGCCACTTCAGATGCCACTGGAGGAATTGTAGCATCAGGCTCTGTCTGCATCCTCAGTCGAGTGGGAGTTCCCCTGTGGATACATCATGTTCAGTGTGTTCCTTCTGCAACCTCAAACATACTGTCAGTATCTGCAGCATTGCGGGATGGGGCAGTCTTTCGCACAGATGATGTTGGAGCGTTCACTGAAGTCTGTGGTCCAAACAGCTGGAGGTCTCGGATCAGTGCAGAGAAAGGGCTATTTTATATTCATCAAGTTGTAGCTCTGAGTCCCAGTGTTAACCACAGAAGAATTTCAGCTGCTGTGAAGTCCAAAACCCCACCCAAAACTCACACAACTGTGCCAGACGATACCTCTGGCATAGCAGAATGGACATCCAGGTGAAACATGGATGCAGCGCCTAACCAATGAGGACTGGTCTCGGACTTGATACATCCTATGTCCCTGCTCCAATTGTCCAGTCTACTGTGAAGCATGTATTGAGGGAAAGACGTCTCGGCCTCCATTTGGAATAAGCAGTAGACAGCTGTTGAACCACTTGACAGAGTACATATTGACACTGTGGGCCCCATTTTTCCTGCTGCAGTAACTGGTGAACGTTACTGGGTGACTGCTTTGGATGAGTCATCTCAGTTAAAGGCGGTCCTGCCTGTGAAGTCCAAAGATGCCATCAGTGCTGCTGTGAGGGACCTCATTCTATACTGGCAGACCCAGAAGAAAACCAAAGTGAAGTGTGTCCGGTGTGACCGTGGAACTGAATTTCTGAATGCCACGTTCAAAGAATTTTGTGCATCCCAGGGGACTAAATTGGAGACCTCAGCTCCTTACACCCCGCAACAGAATGGAGCGGCTGAAAGAGCCAATCGCACCCTCAAGGAACGTACCAGGACTCTTCTGGCTTTTGCAGCTGCCAGTCCAACGTTGTGGAAGGAGGCCCTGGAAACTGCATGCACCCTACTGAACATGGGTCCAGTACCGGGAGGACCGCACGCCATCAGAATTATTTTTTGGCTACAACCAAATGTACC
>MVGU01001451.1:82500-114637 GCA_002005505.1 Botryococcus braunii | reverse complement strand
AGGAAAAACGGTGCTGCGAGGGCAGGCAGCAGGGGCAAAGGGAGTGGAGTAGCTTACAGAGGATGGGCTGGGGCAAGACCAGCAGGGGACTTGACGGAAGGGGGCTGTGACCCTGGAGGTAAGGTATAAGACGGTGCTGCCAGTAGGGCAGCGGAGATGCCCAAGGGGGCTGGATCCTCGTGGAGAGAGGATGGAACTGGATAATAAGGTGCCCAAGGGGCTGATCCTGGAACGATAAGCCCAAGGGCTGATCTCGTAAGAGATGGACTGATGGTAAGGGCCAAAGCTGATCCTCGTGGAGAGAGGTTGGAGCTGGATGGGATTGGACCAGCAAGGCAAACGGAAGCAGGAGGTTGATTAAGACAGAGCAGCCCTTGTGAACTAGGTAGGCTTAGCACACAACTGTACAGCAAATTAAGCCCAGTGACGTTGGTTATTGAACACACATAGATGTACTTGCAGTCACATAACCACATAAAGAATGTAGGTGTTGATACGTGGTTGAAAAATCCTGGCGTTTAACCAGCAAGACAGCCAGTACAAGGTCTTGACATAAGGTACAAAAAAAAAAAAAAAAAAAAAATAAGGTACAGTGAAGGTAAGTGATACTGCTATGCTGGATTACAAACAGCGCGCTGTACAGAAATACACATAGAGGTGGTTGAAGATCACAGTCACCAACTCCTCAATAAAGCTATGAGGAGGGGTGCCAGGGGTTGGCAGGTTAGATGGTAACAAGGCAAGGAATAGCAGAAGGGACCAGCTAGGTGCTGGTATCTGCTATGGCAGTGCAATGGAGGCTGAGGTAAGCCAGGGGCGCAGGGCAGCGCCAGGGACAAAATCAAGGCCTTGGAGGAGAGAGTGGCACCAGCTACTAAGAACGAGAATAGAGAGAGATGGCGGGAGCTGGCCAGGAGGCAGCAGAACTGCGACAGGACTGCAGTAAGGCTTACAGGAAGACGGAAAGGGGCGCGACGGACCTGACAAGAAGGCGCTGGTACTGGCTGCAGATGAGCTCAAGCAGGGCAAGAACCTGGTCAATGGAGAATATGCAGACTTGTCGATAGAGGCCTGGTTTTCAGATATGAAGAAGCTTGAAGCCAAGGAAAAGGTAAGTGATTAGCCAGCCACGGGATAGTGCGCAAGTTTCAGAAGTCTGCTAGGTTAAGAGCAGAGAGAGAGAGAGAGAGAGAGAGAGAGAGAGAGAGAGAGAGAGAGAGAGAGAGAGAGAGAAGGGGGGGGGGGTTGCAGAACTATGCAGGCCAGAACAACGTTTCCACAAATTCATGCACGTTTATATCCGTGTGATTAATTTTTAAATGAAGCCAGTGGTGAGGCTGGAGGGATGACTCTCTACGTTGGGCGTCGCACTTAGACAAAAGGTTGCATCTGCAGGCGGTATAGAAGGTGGTAGCTCAGGTAGTAGAGAGCTGCAAGGAAGCAACCTCATACAATTTTCTCTATGGTAGCAAGCGTCCACAGACACTTAGGAATTATGGGAGTGCAGATACAACAGCAATGCCAGAGTTGCAGGTTAATAGGCTGGATGGGCTAAGAGGGCAAGCAGTAGGAAGGTCAGGAGCACATGAGGGGGTATAACTGGGAAAGTCACACCGGTTGGTGCAGGGTAAAAAATGACATTTAGCATGCAGGGGTGAGAAAAACCTTGGCTGCAAAGGCTGGGATGAGGAGGTTGGCTGGCTGGTGCAAGGCAGGTGACTGGAGCCCCTAGGGCTAAGGGAAGGGCGCGCTAAACATGACTGCTTGCGACCAGAGGGACACTTGGGTTTATTGTATTTGAAAAACATAGTTAGTTGTAGGGGAAGTGGGCACAGAGGCAAGCGAGTGGGGTCCGGACGGTGGACGATCGTGAGAGAGAGTCGGTGGGGAGACCTCTCGGATTCCCACGGATAAGGAAGGTTGGCAATGGGCGCAAGGATGCAAGGCTAAGGAAAGAAATATGGTACAAGAATGGCGCGGGATGCAGGCTGGAGAGATAATTGGCTTGCTGGACTACTTGTTCGCCGAACACTGGGAGCTGCACTGCGCCCAGTTAAGGAAGCTGGCCTCAGAAGCTGGGAAGGAACAATTTGCAGCTCAACTGCTGGCGGTAAACGTTCAACGTACCGCATCCGTGCCAAGCTACATACCCAACTACAGGCCACCGGCAGGGAGAGGCCGTGGATTCCCGGCGGGTGGGAGAGCACGCAAGGAATTGTTTAAAGGAGGGTACGACCTTACCCATTATCCCAATGCCAAGCCAGAGCCCACACACTGCTGCAGGGGCTGGTGGCTGGATGGAGAATGTAATGCCACTGCAGGGATAGAGGGTTGCAAATTTCAGCATGCCCCTGCCCACAGAGGTCAGGGGATGGCATCTACGAGTGCCCAGCCAAGGTTATAAAAGGTGAGCGAGTGTCAATGGGAGATTGTGAGGTTGGAGAACCTGGCTGGAGGGAGGCAGGTTGGGCAGAAGCAGCAGGGCAGCATGCTGGGACTGGCAGTGAGCAGGGGCAAACGCCACAAGTTGCCAGATGCGCAACAGGGCTTGCCAGGGGCCTACCAAAGATAGATGTTGAATGGGAAGAGGTGCAGCATGCGTTAAGAGCGTGGCAGGAGGAAGGCGTGTCTGCAGGTGAAGGGCCTGAGCTAAGATCTCCACGCCTACTAGCGCAGGAGTGGGACAGGGCTTTAAAAGACGAAGAGTTTGTGGCAGGGGTACCCAATAGTCGGCTAAAAGCCTGGGAGAGGTATTTCGTGTGGGCACAAGGGCAGGCGCCTTTGACTGCTGAACAGCAGAAAGTGCTGAACTGGCTAAGGCACGGGATCAAGCTGGAATGGGTAGGGGCAGATTCCAAGACACAGTCGGAACATCCTAGGTATCAAGATAGGAAACAGCAAGTGGTAGAATTACTAAAGACCACACTGCCAGGGCAAGGGCAAAGGGTCCGAGAGCTGCTGCAGGGAGACAGGCCTGGGAAGGTACAGTTTGCTAATAGAAATTCGGTTGAGCTGCATGCAGAGTTTGTCAAGGCGTCTTTAGAAGACTTACTGCACACAGGGGCATTAATGGAAGTCACAGGCGACAAAGTACAGGTGTGCAGTGGGCTGGGGGTGGTGGCAAATAGAAAGGGCAAGTTGCGTCTGATTCTGGACGCTAGGTATATTAACCTGTTTGATAAATATGTCAGTTTCACGTATGAAAAACTGACTGACGTGCCACAGTATGCCAGGCCAGGAGACTGGCTGTGTCTCACAGACTTCAAAGCAGGTTACCATCATTTCAGGGTGCACAAGGAGGATCAAAAGTACCTGGGTTTGAGTTTTCAAGGAAAATTTTTTGTGTTTACTGTGTTACCATTTGGTTTGTCTTCTGCATGCAGAACCTACACAAGGTTCATGCTACAGGTGTATGCTCCTCTCAGGGAGAGAGGCCTCAGGATGACCACGTTTGTGGATGATGCAATTTTCCTGGCTGCTAGTCACATACAGGGGTGGATGGGCATGAGGGCACTGCTGTTGCTGTTAACGTATTTGGGTTTTTGCTTGTCCAGGAGCAAGTGTGTGTCAGAACCAGCCAAGAAAGGGCAGTATCTTGGCTTGATAGTGGACTTAGAGGAACAAGCTTTCAAGGTGCCCCAAGACAAAGCAGAGTTCATTTTGGAGGAAATAGGCAAGGTTAGGACAGCTGGGGGTACCAAGAGGGACATGGCAAGGTTGGCAGGCATGTTAGTGAGTGTGGCCCCTGCAGTACGGCTAGCCCCCTTATACATCAGGAGGTTGTTTCAAGCCATGGGGGAGCTCCGGGAATGGGGAGAGAGCTTGACAGAGGAGTTAGCAACGTTAACGGAAGAAGATTTGCTGTATTGGGTGGAGGCTTTAGAAAGGCAGAAGGGCAAGCCATGGAGACAGGAGGGACCAGTCTTCGTGTGCTATAGGGATGCATCTGCTAGGGGTTATGGGGGTTTCTCAGAAGAGTTGCTGCTGCAACCCATGCAGGAGAGTTTCACAGCAGAGGAACAGGAGCTCATGAGCAAGGGGGCACTGTCTTCTTGTCACAGGGAGGTGAAGAATATATGCCTATTGGTCAGGACATGCATTAGAGCCAACACGGACAAGCTGCGGGGGGCGGTGCTGTTGGTATTCTGCGACAATCAGGGTGCAGTGTCTAATGTTAATAGCATGAATGGTAAGACTCACACCCTCAAAGAGCTAAGGCTGATGTTTGAGGCTGCAGCTGAGGTAGGTGTGGAAGTGAGGGCCCAGTGGGTACCAAGAGACACTCCTGAAATCCAGGTGGCTGACCTGCTGTCTAGGTGTGATGATGCAAGTGACTTTGCAGTAGATAGGGGTATATATACACAGATATGTAAGACAGGTCTGCCAGAAGGAGGCATATGGGGTTTTCCCACAGGGGATTGCTTTGCAGGAACAGTAGACAAGTTCCACCAAGTGAAAAGGTATTTTACAAGGTACCCTGCTGCAGAGGGTATGGGGGCAGATGCACTGGTCATGCCCTGGAGTTTACTAGACCCCACAGATGGCACACCTCTGCTGTGGGTATTCCCACCCAGAGAGTGCCTCAGGGAGGTAATAGCCAAAGTAGCACAAGAAAGAAAAAACTGCATACTGGTGGTATGCAATAGACCAGCCAAGTGGAAGACTTGGCTGCTCCATTTGCCAGTCAGGGCAGAAACGACGGTTCCCCCCAGAAAGCACATGTTTGTGTTAGGTTCTCGTTTCCCACCTCACATGCTGCAGGATGGAGACTATCAGTGTCACCTGACTTGCAGCTTGATATTGTTTGAGAAGCCCAGAAGGCCAGCCTCTGTCACAGGGGCCAAGCGTAAAAGGGCAGGCACAGGCTGAGCACGTCAGGTTAGGCGAACCTTTTTGTTAGGACGTTTCCCCTTAGGCAGCTTAGGGGGCAAGTGACGGGTTGGGTCGATGTAGCGTTTGGTCACGCTGGGAGTTTTGATTTGAGCGAGGCGGCCCAAAGCCTCCAGAGTCTGACCTTGCTGGTCGTGATGCTGGAGGGAGCCTCGCCTGCTCCCATGCAAGGTGGCGTGGTAGGGGATGTTGGCAGCTGTAAAATGGAAGTCGATGTCTTCTTCGAAAGCAGCCACGCTGAGGCTGCGTTCTATGAAATGGTCCTTATTGGAGGACAAGGGGCGGCAAAGAAACTGGGTGATGGGGTGACCCAGTGCGGCAGACTGGACCAGCAAGGCATGGAGACGCTGGATTGGGCAGAGGGGGTCATCTTTGCGAGTGATGATCATCACCTCAGGGTGCAGGTTGTGCTTGATTTCTAGGGCCTTAAATAAGACTACCCCGCCGAGAGGAATCAGCAGGGAGGGGTACAAGCTGGGCCCAGCAGGCGTCCCTGCACAGGCCGACAGAATGTGAGCATAAATAAAAAAAAAAAAAAAAAAAAAAGGGGGCATGAAGAGAGAGAGAGGACATGAAGCAGAGACCCAAGGGGGGAATGGAGGAGTAGCTGACAAAGTGGGGGGGGGACATACCAGAAGTCAGCCACAGGTCATCCAAGCACCAGGAGACAGCAGTAGCCCCACGCGAGCATGTTTCCCACAAAATTGTCATGGTGAAGGCATCTCGGTGCAGGCGGAGCAAGGGGACGCCGGTGGTGTTGCTGATGCGAATATCCAAGCGTGCCATGACTTGCTGCAGGTCTGACAAGCTCCAGGGGTGAGCTGACTGGGGATTATAACCCAAGTGGGCCAGCCAGCGGGTGTAGCCAGTGGCCCACTCTGCCACGTCTAAAGAACGCACAGGATTGCCTGCAACATATAATTTGTACATCACTTACACGTTTACAAAACGGTTACACGTTTAGTCAAACCCATGCACACAGTTTCCATCAGGTAGCAAGGCTTCATGCTAGTATTGGGGACATTGACAGCCTACCTCGACCACGGAGAGGGTCCCAGTTGCCATGGGTGGTGGCATAGCGGTCAAACTCAGTGGCCAGGAAAGACAATAGGCAGCGCATGCTAACCGGCGCAGCAAGGTCCAAGCCTTGATGTTTATATCTACCGCAGGTGGTGGCCCACAAGGTCATGTAGACTTTGATGTCTTGAGGGGTCCCTTGGAGGGCATGGCGGCCAGTGTCACTCATGAACTCACAGAATTTATCGAAGGCACTGATCTTCTTCTGCATGGTGGCCCCCTTGACTGCTAGCAGCTGGATGGAGTTGGCCCTGGTGAGCCACTGGAAGTACTGGTCAGCAGCTGTAGCACTCAGGGGAGGGCCAGTGTGGCAGGGGATTTGGCGGCCCAGGAGCAAGGTGTCAGCCATGCCTAGGAGTCCTGGGGACCCTATGATGGCTGCCAAGGGGGATCCTGCATGCTGCAGGACAGCCAGCTAGTCAGCAGGCTGCCAGTTGGGGGAACTGGGAAGGTGGATGGTCTGGTGGAAAATTACTCACCAGCTTAGGGTTCCCAAGCCCTAATACCACCATATAAAGGTCAGTCAACCGGGAGTAAACCCAAATGGTGTAAGCGGATTGGCACGCAAAAGGTTCGTGGGAAATTCCATTGCCACGGGAGGGCTAGTAAACCCCCAAAAGGATTGACTAATGGCGAACAAGCACGTGACTCCAGATCACGAATGGACAATCAAGGATATTTCAGGTGAAACAACGGGGGAACAGGCTAGGTGATATAGAAAACCAAAGGATAGGATTCAAACAAGCAACTGAGGAAACCATTAGGTGGGTCCCTCCCTCTTGACTGATATACCCGGGGGACGGGTGGCTCTACGCACCTTCATTGGTCCCGCCCGCCCACCCGGATGGTCTGGTGGAAAATTACTCACCAGCTTAGGGTTCCCAAGCCCTAATACCACCATATAAAGGTCAGTCAACCGGGAGTAAACCCAAATGGTGTAAGCGGATTGGCACGCAAAAGGTTCGTGGGAAGGTTGTACTGCGAACTAGATCACAAGGCAAGTCATGCACTATGCCAAGGACCCTACTAGAGCATTATACCCTAGGAAATGCTACATTCAGGGCCTTGGAAATTGGCCCTTATCCTAATATGAGTTTATCACGTTATTAGTTGCTAAGATAAGCCCATATATTATGACCACAAACACCATACAGGACGTTCTCTGTCATGTTTCTAAGTACCTTTATACATTAATACTTGTGGCCTCAAGGCCACTGGCTGTCTGTCAAAGAGTTTCCCTTGAGTTAACCACATGGATTAACTATACAGCTAATTTATTGTGACCAGGATTGTCTCCTTTGGATTGCCCTGACAGAACACAAATTCCAACACTACCCCCCCCCCCTTCCCTCCCTCCCTTCCCCCATAACCCCTCTCCCCTTTCTCACGCTTTCCTGCCCCTTTCATCTTCTCCTCTCTCCTCCTTCTTTTCCTCACCCTCTCCCCTCCATTCCTTTCGTTCCCTCCCGTTTCCTTCTTTTCCTAATCCTTTATCCTCCCCCTCCCTTTCCCCCATCCTCCTCCACCCCTTCTTTGATCTTTTTTGTTTCATTCCCCTTTCGAACATATTTTTTGCTCGATATATCTTCCACCTGCGGCTGTTGGGATGTCGACATGTAACTGTTCAGGCACCGGGGGGCCTGAACTCATGACACTCATCTGTTTCACTTTTACCTTAAGACTGACCAAGCCCCCCCCCCCCTCTCTTCTCTCCCTCCCCCCTTTATAGTTAGATTGTGAACATTACCTCCCGCTTGTGCTTTAGGTGATCTTCTTGTGAGAGACATAGCTAGGACAGAAAGGTGACACGGGAGAACAGGGGCCGTTTCGTGGCACAAGGTACAATTGATCTAGGGTACACGTGTTGATCGAACTCTTAAAACCGCACTCATGGCAGAGTAGAGCAACTGGAATGAAGATGAACGCTCTGGAAGGGGACGGCGGCATCATAAATGTATATGGCCATGCTCACAAGTATATGCAATATAAGTGTGTGCTTAAAATGCAGGCAGGCAAATACCGTAATATTTAAGCGTGCACATGACGCATGAGGGAGACATACACGAGCATTGTTTGATCCGTGAGCAATCCGTGAGCAACACATAATTACAAGTAGATACGTTCTCTTGGGTTTCATTTAATACAAAGTATAAAACTCACAAAAAGAAAAAATGTTGACATCAAGTTCTTGTAGGCCGTATTTTTGCGGCAGGTAACACAATGAAGCTAGATACATTCATGTAGCACCATGTATGTAGATAAACAATGTGTCACCCTTTGCACTAAGTGAAGTCAATATTAGTGAACAGAACACATCCAGCTGTCGAGCCACGACAAGATATGTTTTCCCGAAATTGCCTGGACACTGGCTACATCCATGTATCACTTATTGCAACCCAGAGTCACAACAGTGAGCGCACAAGTCGAGTCGAGTTATTAGGGCTGACCATGCAGTTAGTAACGCGAGAAAGGGCATGTGTCATACTGATTGCTGCAGAATGCATAACTAACAACAGAGACAGAGCCAACTCATTTGCCTAACAACTAAATTTCACGAATCCGAATGCGCCAAATCTCCCCTTGTGTCATCTGATCGCTACATGCTAGCCTTGGAGCCAAACATCTTAGCTTTCTAAAACGCATGCCTCTTACCCCTTGTCACTTCACTCTAGAATGGCAGCCTGCTTCCACGCAGGTTGTGGCACTCTCTGCATAACTCCTGTGTCCACCCCATGGGATTGCAATCCCTTCTGTTACCCCCAACAGCTAGAGCTCTGCCACTGCCTGCGCAGTCCCACAGTCATGCGCATGTTTTCTCCTTGCATGCGCAAGTCACAGGCATCCTGTCCTATGCTGATGCTGCAGGGGCTACAGCTGGTCCTTGAGCAGCAACTGATACCTCCCCCGGGTCATTGGCAACAACGACTATGCTGGACGACATTGAAGACCTGAAGCCCAACAAATCCAGCAGGGAGCTCAGGCAATCTTCATTTGTGCAAGTACTGGACTGGGATTAGGTCTCATTCACAGCCATGATTAGGTTGCCAATACTCATTGATACCATACCCAGACGAGCAAGTGTCCACTCAATAGCAGTTACCAGCCAGCACAGCAGAGATGCAAGAGAAAGCACAGTTGCAAAAATCCAGGGAAAAGAAGGATGGTGAGCGTCACAGATAATTGTAAAAATGGGTTGTGGTTACGCAGGTGCCTTGACAAATTCTGAAAGCAATGAACAATACCCTTCAACATCCTGCTAAACTTTCAGTGAGTATATATACAACCAAAATCTTAGTTTTTGGTTAAATTTGAATGCTTTGACAGCCACGAAATCGATGTTCCTAAGCAAAAACGGTCTGGCTGTCACAGTAACCCCTGTGATATGATATTTCCACTGAAAGTGTATACCGCAGCTAAAGCATGAGACCTTCAAAGGAACTATTGAAGGAACAAGTGTTGAAACCACTGCATGGCCGAAGGTCAGGCCCATAGACTACAACTATCTGCACCAAAACATGAACCAACTGACCAGCAAGTCTAAGATGCAACAAATGGATGAAGTGCAAGAATGCTTGCTTGATGCCTGTCCATGCAAGATGAGTTGTTTGAGTTATGTGGACTTACCCAACCGCGACGGATCCAATGCTTTTAAAAGAGGAAGTCGTCAAAGAGTGGTCATATAGCAACCCAAACTGGGACATCAGTAAGTTGCGGTTTGGTGAGGACTTTGCTACTGCTGTAAGCAGCAAAAGCAATACCAATTGACATGTCACTGAGCTCATCCGGAACTTTGCCATGTCTGCACAACGATACATCATTTAACTTTTTGGGAGCATGCATGCCAGTAGAAAATGCAGATAAAGAGCCAAACAGGAAGCTGTGGCCATCTGATGCGTCATTAGAACGTCCTATCCAGCTGCATCAAACTACACGACGTTCAAGTAGTGATGCATAGTTTCCGATGAGACCTAATCTATGTGCTCTTCTGTTACGTCGTACCTCGGATGAAAACCACCGGACCCGAACACGAGACACGCTTATCCTGCTACAGTGGGCGATTATTTGAGTAAGCCTCTAATACTGATGAGATGATAATCAAAAACCGAAAGACGTCGACAGCCGCTAACCTAGGAGCGGCGGCTCCAACGCACGACCTTCCCGGACAAAACTTTCACACTATAAATACACGCATATCTGATCCTCAAAAATTTAATTCAGTTGATTTGTTTTGTTTTGGTTTCTTCCTAAGGTGCCATAGCAGCCTTAGCCGTGCTTTGATCACGTGCGGATCGGGACTATGTTAGGGCACTGGTGCCAGCTGATTGGCCCCGACGGGATCTAGCTAGTGGCCCGCCCTGCTAGGTCTGTCAGATAGGCAAGCAGGGAGTACGGAAGGAAATAAACGCGGTTAGAAAAGGCTTCACTCTTAATTTTAAACACATCCAGAACCAGCCATGGGTGACAATAGAAACGTCTATAATCCAGATTCACCGCTAGGAGTTTAAATGTCTTTGAAGCTTTAACTAAGCCATTTATGATATCAATTTTGATATCCAAAACTTTCATCTTCACGGCTGTCATCACAAACCATGCAAGCCTTTAATTGTCTGGAGAGCTGGCCAGCAGGCAAATAGGGACCGCCTCCACATTTTCGCCAGTAGTCCTACATTTCTAAGGTTTCGTTTTTGCGTTGTTTCCTTTTTCTCTCCCCCTGAGGATCCCCACACCCCCCCCCCCTTTTCGTTCTCTCCCCCTCGTGGCATTTTGCCACCTGTACACCAAAGTAGTCACACGAGAAAGTGCGTGTGTCATGCTGGATGCTGCAGCATGCCTAACTAAACAACAGAGACAGAGCCAAAAGTTTTGGTAACAACGACGTTACATGTATCCGGTTGCGCCAAATCTCCCCTTGTGCAATCTGATCACTACATCCTAGCCTTGGAGCCAAACATTTTAGCTTCTAAAGCGCTTGTCTTTCTATTGTCGCTTCACCTTGAAATGGCAGCCTGGTCAACGCAGGTTGTGGCACTCTCTGCTCAACTCCTGTGTCCACCCCATGGGATTGCAATCCCTTCTGTTACTCCCGCCCCCAAACAGCTAGAGCTCTGCCGCTGCCTGTACAGTCCACAGAACGCGCGCATGTTTTCTCCTTACATGCGCAAGTCACAACCATCCTGTCCTACGTTGCTGCTGCTGGTCCTTCTGCAGGGCTGGGCAATTCCCCACCCCCGGGCTCATTGGCAACAACGACGAGGCTGGACGATATTGTAGACCTGAAGCCCAACAAACCCAGCACGGAGCTCAGGCAATCTTTCAGTTGTACAAATACTGGAATGGGATTCGAACTCATTCACAACCATCATTAGATTGCCAATACAATTCGATACCATACAGAGACAAGCAAGAGTCCACCCAATAGCTCTCTCTCTCTCTCTCTCTCTCTCTCTCTCTCTCTCTCTCTCTCTCTCTCTCTCTCTCTCTCTCTCTCTCTCTCTCTCTCTCTCTCTCTCTCTCTCTCTGCCCCTCCCTCCCTTTCCCCCCCTCTCTTCCTTTCTTCCCTTTCTCGGATTCATGTACGGTTAGGATCGTGCCCCCCTTCCCAGCCCCCCCCCCCTTTTCATTGTCCCTCTACAGGTCTGGAGTTTTTCATTGCTACCAATACTGTCTGGCCCCTTAATACCGCGTAACCCGCATGGCGGATTTATGGTGTGCGGTAAGGATAGGCTACACTCTTAATACTAAAAAAGAAAGCCAAAGCCAAGTTGCAACAAATGCAGGGAGAAGAATGATGCCAGATGGTAAGCATCACCCGTAAGGTAACAACGGGCTGTGATTAAGCGGGTGACTTGACAAACTTGAAAGCAATGAACAATACCCTTCAACCTCCAGCTACGGGTTAGTGAGTATGACAGGCCTGTCATATATGCTATGTCGTATATACTCACTAGGGGACACCTCACAACCAATCTGTTAGGTTTTGCTTAATTTGAATGCTTCAACAACCAGGAAATCGACGTTTCTTAGCAAAATCTGTATGGCCGTCACAGTAACAGAAATTTGATATTCCAGCACCACTATGTATACCACTGCTAAAGCTTGAGACCTAAAAAACGTTTGAAGGAGCAATTATTAAATCACTGCATAGTCGAAGGTCAGGCCCTAAGACTGCAACTGTCTGCATCGAAATATGAACCAACGTACCAAAAACTTTAATGTGCAACACATAGATAAACTGCAGAAGTGCTTGCTTAAGCTTGTCCTATAAAAATCAGTTGTTAGACCTACCCAACCTTCACGGATCCCATTGCTGTAAACTTGGAAGTCGTCAAAGAATGGTCATACAGCAGCCCAAACGAGGACATAAGTAAGTGTCGGTTGGGTGAGGACTTTGCTGTTGCTGTAAGCATCAATAAAAATACCAAGTGACATGTCACTGAGCTTATCCGGAAGTTTCCCATGTCTGCACACCGATACCGCAGTAAACTACGTGGGAGCTTGCACGGCAGTAGATGAGCCAAATAGGGAGCTCTGGGCATCTAAAGCATAATGAAAATGTATAGTAAAGCTCCGAAATGATGCATAGTCAGCTTTGAGACCTAAACTATGTGGCCATATGTTGCGCGCCGTACTTCAGACGGAACCCACCGGACCCAAACACGAGACAAGTTTCACCTGATACAGAACCCAATAATGATAATAATAATGATTTTAATAGCCTCTGGTCATAATAAAATTAAAAACACTGATGAGGTGAGAATCAAAAGCACAAAGACGTCGACAGTTACGGCCAACCTAAGGGCGGCGGTTCACACGCACGACCTTCGCAGACGAGATTTTCACACTAGAAACATACGCATATCTGATCCTCACAAATCAATTTGAGCTAATTTTGTTTTGGTTTCTTCTTTAGATGCCATCGCAGCGTTACCTGTGCTGCACAGGCTGTGCAGGATTAATCAGCACGTGCCGATCGGGACGTTGCGAGGTCTCTGAACCAGCTGATTGGCCCCGACGGGATCTAGGCACGGGCCCGCACGTGCTGAGGTAATGGGATGTAGGGAAGCCACCGCCCCCCCCACCCCACCCCCCAAAAATCACCCCCCCCCCCCACCCTCAAAAAAATTCCCCCTTATGCATTAAAAACTTCCATCATGCAGAAGAAGTAAATAAGCTACATCACTTGGGAGTACGGAAGAAAACAAAAGAACTCTTGAAGAGCTCCAAGGCCTCGTTAATCAGGCCGGAGTCGCGCTTGAAGAAGACAAAGCAGCAAACTCTGGCTGGATTCCCGTTGGTTGGATTGCCGTTTGCCCAAGGGGTCCTGGGGATCACGAAGGCCACTTCCCTTCTGCCTATCTTGCCTGCATCACAGCCTCCCTTCAGGCCTCTCTTCGCGGTACCTCCACTGCTCCACCGGTCCCCCCTGCCAAGGCTGACTACTGCGCCCTTGTCCCAGATTTCGATGCGGCGCTCTTTGTGGATCCGGATTTTGTCCGTAGCAAAGTGCAAGCCCGGCTGTCCAAACCATTGAATCAGCATACCAGGAGGTTTCTGATGACCCTGCTTGCTCGGATCGCGACCGTGCTGTGCTCTAATCAGCCGGGAGCGTCTGATTGGTTACTGGCTCTCCCAGTTCCTCATTTGCAGCAGACAATGCCCCCTGAGTCGTTCTGCTGCCGCCTTCGATACCAGCTCTTGATCCCCATCTTCCAGCATGGCTCCCAAGGCCCGTGTTGCGTGAAGGATTTGGATGTGTGGGGCGACCACGCTGTCCACTGAACCTCAGGGGGGATGTGGCAATGGTCGCCTGCATTACTCCGTTCCTCGACGCTGTCCTTACCTCTGCTCATCAGTGCGTCACCCGGGAACCAGGCTTTCCCACCCCTGTCCCTCGCCAGAGCGCTGTCGTGCAGGGCTCCCCCTCCAAGGATGGGAGGAGGGTCACGACCTCTATATCGACATCGTTGGCTCGCCACCACTCACCGTTGCCAAGTTGCAGCATTTCGTGCCGGGTGGGGCCGCCGCGCATGCTGCCCACGACAAGCAGACCCGCTATGCTGTCGCATCAACAACGGCCTGTGGCCTTCCAAGCCTTTTCTTTGAAACTCTGGAGGGTTGCATGCTGATGCACTGGTCTTGTTCCAGATGCTCCAGGGGCTTTTCAACCAAGCCATCATTACTCAAGAAGATGTAAAAAGAGCTTTTGTCATGCTTCGGGTCAGTTCCATTATTGCGGCCGGTGTGGGTCGCCAGCTGGCTGCTCGCCGCGTGTGACTTATAGCTTAAAACATTTGGGTTTGGGTCCTTGACCGTGGCGATGGTCTTTTCTATGCCACTCTTGTAAAGGAAGAACTACATCAACCCAGAAGGGCTGAGGAGATGCAAAACCAAACACAGAAGCAGCAAAAGACCGAGAGAGGCCAGACACAAACCCTAAGAAACAAGACCAGTCGAGACCAGATACAAACCCAAAGTAACGAGTGGTGAACACGTAGCACCCTAGGGACCCCTGGCAGCTGGACGGGGTATCAGCTTATTCCATATAAAGGGTTTGCTTCGTTCTCTTAGAGGTGGGCTTGCGCTAGAGGCACTCTCTGCCAATCGGTTGCAACAAGTCATCATAGATCTTTGTAAACACGGCGTTAACAACTGTTAAATAATTATCAACTTCCAACTTCCTCCGGGGAGCAGCAAGGGAACCTGCAGACGACCACCTGCGCGCATTATTTATAAAGCACAGTACTGCAGCTTACACTTGAGTGCATGCACCGCAATCAGGGACAGGGACACCTAAGTCCCTCACAGCAGATGCCTCATTCTGCAAGCCATGCCCATCTCTGAGGTAAAGCTTGAATTCTGGATGACATCTTTTGCGCAGAAGTCTTCCGTGCGTTGTGAAACAGCCGCTTTCAATGCGGAATTTTGCATGTGAACACACATGCCTGTCCAACACAAGGACTGCGAATGGGCGGTTAGTTGAATATCATCTACAACAGAAGAACGACTCCGATTTCAGTAACTACTTCGAAGCTATAGCTTGTAAGTAGTATAGCTATGCTTTACTGTCGCAACAGGTAAAGCACTTAGTGAAGCGCAACTAGTTATTATCTGCAAACAGCTGCTTATTGGAATCAAGGTTAACGTCTTCCTGGAACAGGCATAAGCTGACATTGCGTAATTAGCCGCGTGTGCTGGGTCCGCAAGTGCATCAAGCAGCACAACCGCTTGTGCAGTCGCACCAAGGAAGGGCGGTGGCTTCATAGCCTGTGGTCTGCGCATCAGGCATTCCACCTTTCTTGATTACGGAAAATTTCATGTCCGTGGCGTGCAAACAAGAATGCTTGACCACTTTCCACGGCTGATATTCCACTTCTAGCACTGCCTTGTCAGCAGCGATAAATGGTGAATACGCAGTACATTCATTATAGCGGAAGCACTCTTCAACCACCGCAAAGTCAAAATCATTCACCAGGTCCAGGACCTGTGCACACGCGTACAAGAGCATTAGGACCTAACCTGCGTGCTTTCCAAAGGTTGCCCTTCCCTATGTTTTTATGCTCTATGGAGTACATGCGAGGGAGAGCAACAAGTAGAGTGCCCGCTCCTTATAGAGAGGGGAATGCAGGCAAGCCATGCAAAGCCAGCGAAAAGAAGAATCACTCCCTGAGAGGAGTGAGAATGTTGTTCCACACGACCATATTATCCGTTTCTGTGTGAACGGCCTCACCTGTGTATGTGTGCACATGGGTGTTTCCTTGGCTTTTGAGGGGGGGGGGGGGTGGGCGGGGGTCCGACCGTGATGGAACGTTTTCTTGCGCCAGGTATAGTAGAAACCATGAGAATCACGTCATTGGAAGGCAGACTTGCTTTTTTTACAAATTCTTGGAACCAGTGCGTGCCTTTTCAGTGTAGAACTCAATACCATGTACGCTATAACTGGTTTACCTGCATCTGCTGAATGCAAATAATCATGCACAGACACTCATCGATAGGCTGTTTAATCAGGTCGCACTTTCCTTCTCTGCATGTTGTTGACAAAGGAGGGAGACTCAGAAGGGAAAATACCTGGCCCCCATCATTGTGCAAACCAACAAGAAGTCCATGCCTATGTGCTGTGCTGGAAATGAAGCGATTAAAGCGAAGCTGTTGACTTGCAGTAATGGGCAGGCCAATGTCTATCGCGGGCTTGCTGAACTGCTGAGAGAAGGCATCCACGTTTAAAGGCAGAATTCCGTTGCACCTGTCACATACCAGAAACCCTTGTTTGCTGTCCCGGACGCTGGTCAGGAGTTGAAGCTGATGTTTTACCCTACATGACAATCAGCAACATCGCTTTCTTACTGTTGGAGCAACTCTACGGCTGTGCTTTCTGTTTTCCAATGCTTGTCCAGGGCACAAGTGCAAAAATGAACCTGGATGCTTGGGCCAAACGGATCCTCCATTGCAAAGCAGCTGCAAGTTTGGAATTTGGCTGCTCAATATCTGTGATGTCCAGCCATGCATCGTTGTTCATACCCTGCAGACATCGAAGAATGCAAGGTCAATTCCTCAGCTTTCTACTTCGCGCCTTTCTGCACCAAGGTCTATCAATGATCAATCAAGGTCCCATTATTACTGCAGACTTTCCTCAGAAGGGCCTTGCAAAAGTTCATAGCCATCCTGGACTTCATATTCGTCTTGGTCATTAGGCAATGCAGGACAGGTCTTGTGCGCGCAGAAACATATGTACCCCACTTCTGATCAGTCTGAACCTATTGCAATGAGAGAGATGGCAAAGATGTACTTTTCACCCATACCATCACAACCTAGGAAATATGCAGCAAGACCTCAAAACTCAAGCCCAATCAATGACTAGGAAAAACGCACCTGCACTTTCCCGCCCAAGCGGACACCTGTGAAATTAGCGTAATCAGCCCGTCTCAAGGATGGGTTTCCGTTGTGGTTCTCCAGCGTGCCGGCAGAAAAGTAGCAGATCACTGTGCGATTTGCAGCCTGTAGTGCTTGGACAGGGCTTCCGGCACTTGCAGCCACAAATAGGTCGATGACATAAACGGTGGCATTAACAGACAAAGGTGATGAGCCTTGCATCCATTGCCATGTTGTGCTCGGCGATATCTGCAAGCCATGAACTCCATGTGGCATGAAAGACACATACAAAGGCGAGACATATGGAGAAGAGAGGAGCGAGTCGTGATTATGCTTGTTGTAATCTTCTGGTGCCCGTCCTTTGCCGTCGCAAAACAATCGAGTGAACCTGCAAGGCATGCATGACTAGCAAGCGGTACAGAGAGGATGGGATCAGGAGAACCTGGGAAGAGAAGGGAGAGGAAGTGTGTGTGTGTGTGTGTGTGTGTGTTGGGGGGGGGGGGGGGCGGGGAGGGAGGCAAGTCACGACTGTCAAGGGGAGGGGGTTGGAAACAGGAGCAACGGGGGAGGGTCCGCAATGAAGTTAGTACGCGGCCTGCACGGGCACTTACTCCCCCAGGGGGAGTCCCCCCTTTTCCTAACCAACCCCCCCCCCCCCCCAACACACACACACACACACACGCACGCACGCACACACACGCGCGCGCCCCCCCACACACAGAGAGACTGTGAGAGAGAGGGAGAGGGAGAGGGAGAGGGAGAGGGGGAGAGAGAGAGAGAGAGAGAGAGAGAGAGAGAGAGAGAGAGAGAGAGAGAGAGAGAGAGCGATGCGTGCGCATTTGGCGGGTAGTTGTGAGTGTGTGTATGTGGTGGGGCGGGGAAGGGCACCACAGACCCGTCATGCCTGTGAGGGGGTGGGTCACCATGCACTTACTAAGCCGCACGCATGTGCGCCCACTCCCCGCATCTCCCACCACACCCCCCCCCCACACACACACACACACAGACGTGTGCGTACGCACAATATTCTTTGGACACAAGCACCACATAGATACATGGAAACCCTAATCCCTAAATCCCCTAGACCTACATGGAACATGCGTGGAAGGCAAGCACATAGGTTATGGCTAGCACATGCATGTGTATACCTTAATAGCCGGAGCTGGTAGCAGATGAAGCCCCTGCACCATCACTCCATCGTCACCACACTGTAATTTAGCCGTGCCATGCAACAGAAAACAAGCATATGAGCTATTTAACCCTAACCCCTAAGTCATGATACGCCCGATTTGAGTTTGAGAGTTCTGATGTGACTTGCGACAAAGCTTTGGCACGTGGCAAAGGTTAAGCCACCTTGACATCCTTGACTGACCACAGTCATGTCTGAGCGGGGGAGAAAAACCCCTTCTTTGACCACTCATACAACTCAGTCACGTGCTCAGGAAGGCTGTCAGACAGAACCTGCTGCAAGTGCTCCTCGGTATTGTCGTGCTTCGCTGCAAAGCTTTTGCCTCTTAATGACGCGCCAACTCCTGCGTCCATGTCGGGTAGCCGTGGCAAATCCGGAAGGCCGAGAAGTTCCAGAGGGTCAGTTCTTTGACTAGCATATGATAAAGGTAACCCCGATTCAGAAAGCTTCGGCAGCGGTTCTGCAGATCTATGGTTTAGAGGTGAGGACAGCGCTGCTGCTCCATCAGGGAGCAAGTCTGGAGGTCCCGTGTCTCCATCTTCACTCGCCTCCATATCATCTGGGCCAGGAAGGGTTAGCGGGCCCCCGAGAACATCTGCAAACGAGAAATTGAGGGGACCATCAATCTCTGCGCTGCTGGAGGCTACACTGCGGGTGTTCGGTGAGGTAACGAACTCAGCGTCTGATACAGGAGGCTGGCCCAGGTCCGCGCGGCTGTGGGGATAGGACCCTTCCCGTAAGTGTGCAACTGCCACAAATGACGTGAAAGATGGAGAGGGCGTTAACGCAGTAAAGAAGGCGTTTTCGGCTGCAAGAGTGTTTGGTGGATCAAGGACTGCCATACCCTCACTTGGAGAAGGTACAAAAGCTTCTCCCGCTCGTTGGAATGGGCTCTCAGGCAGAGCCACAACAGGGGCAGGAGAGGGTGTCCAGTCTGCATGGCGAAGGCTCAGGACGTTCTCTCGAACCAATTTTGTTGGCAGTCCTGCTGAGACTGGTCCCGATAACGGCAACGTAGCAAAGGGTCCGGCTGCCTCTGATGCTGTCAAGTAGCTGGCTTCAGGAACAGGCACCGGCAATTTCGGAAGAAAGGGCACATCAAAAACCTGTGACACTAAGGAAGAACTTTGTGCGGTGCTGCTCATTGCTGGAGGTTGGGCGACTCGAAGCCATGTGTGTGTTTTTGACGGAGGAATCTCAACAGCCATCTTGGCTGTCAGGGGGGCACCAGTAGGCGAGTTCAAAACACCGATTTGTGGTAGTCTTGATACCAGGTGCATGGGGAAGGGTGCATGCGGCTTAAGCGGGGCGGATTCTGCTGAAAGCACGGCAGTAGACTCCTGATATGCAGTTGTTGGGGCCTTTGCAACATTCTCTTCGGTGACCAGCAATGGAGCCATGCGGGAAGGGCTTGAAGCGTTGCCCTTCACATCCGTGTCATGAAGGGGTTGTGGCTGCTGGTCATCCCCCAAAAAGGTGTGCATGGACCCGCTGTTGTGTAGACTTGACAGAGTGTTCAACGGTGATCCAATCATTTGGTGGTCTAAAGCTCTATCAACTGCCATAGACAATGAAGCTGTCTTGCTCAGGGAAGGAGAACCCTCAGTCGGCAGTAGCAGTTGTGGAGCTGGAGCCGGCCCAAGCTTCAATGACCTTAATACTGCACTGCCCTCCATCGCAGGGACTTCAGATGCGGCTTTGGGATCAGTGTCACTGGCAAAAACAAGATTGGGACCTCTGTTTGTATAAGGGAGCATAACGGTAGGGCCAGTATGCATTTGAGATTCAATTGCCAGTGTGCTGGTGGAATCAGCCACCGGAGCTGTAGCAGGTGCAAGCGAAAGATGATCGGACATAGGAAGAGGTGCCAATTCCAAGGGATTCCCAATGGCATCTGGACGTGTTGCAGGTACAGATATCGGGCTGTAGTCTGACCCCCCTGGTTCTAAAAGCTGTTCGGAACGTGGAGCCGAAGCTTTCAACCAAGACCCGACAAATGCTGTGGGTGTCCCAAGACTTCCATAGGCTGCATTTCCATTGGGGCTTGCAAGAGCCGGATTAACTGGCTCAGGCATGAGGAGGGGTTCCGTCCTTGAAACCTTTAATGTTTTGGGCAGTCCCTCCCCAAGAGACTGAGATACTGACGTGGATAGAGAAGGCTGCAAAGGTCTTATTTCCCCACCAGGGGCTGCAGCTCTAAGTTTCAATGACATGTCCTCTGCTTCATTCAAAGCAGAAGATTCAACAGCAAAGTGTTGAGCTTGCACCGTTGCCTCTAGGCTCTGCCCAGCTGTTTGTTCTGGCCGTGGGAGCTGTGTCCACATCCTTAGAAACGGGCGAACTGAGGAGTTCATAAAGTCGGCGGGGTCAGGCAACCTGACCTCTGCTTCATCTGCCTTGTCCTGTCCCCCTTGCTGGCCATCTGGCAATTGTAGGAGAGTTGGAGCGGGTGCCGCAGCCATTGCCCGTTGACCCTGTGTACTTGAAACCACAGCATCCATGTTCCACTGGTGAGAGGGACTCAAGGCCTGTGGTTGCAGAACTTTCAGGCCAGTTTTGTGTGATGCAGACAAGGCACGGCGGGCCACAGTGCGCCCTGGGACTGGCCAGTTCCCCATGTCGGAGACCCTGCGAATTTCCTCCCTGCCACCAAGCTCTTTTGCACCTCTTTTGGGGATAGAGTTCATGGCAGTCTTGTGTCCTTGCGTCCCGTGGACCGGCATGCCTGAAGCATATGGGTTCAATTTACTCTCACGCCGTGGTAGAACTTGCCTGGCTTGAGGCTCCACAAAGGCTGATGTAGCCAGCAGATCAATACGAGCAATGTTGGAAATCCCAGATACCTCCAACCCCGAGTCTCTGGGCGGTCTTGGCTCTGAGCCTGTAACAGTAGACCAGGATTCACAGGTGGTCATGCGAGACCTTCTGGACTCGAGCGCCAACGGCAGCACCCAATCATAACGGCAAACAAGAATTAGGCAATACACATCACTCCACTGAGCATCAGTTTTGCTCCCCAGCACTTGTCACATACCCGTTCTTTGATCATGATGTCTGCTCAATGAGGGTAGAGAGGCAGGAGAGAGAGACGAAAAGGGGAAGAAGAGAGGATGCGGGCAAGAATACTGTGGGGAGGGCAAAGTAACTTCCTAGCCTGAGGATGAGGACCCCCCCCACACACACACACACACACACAGGGTGGGGTGGGGGAGCATCAACAAGTAATGTGATAATGAGCATCAGACAGATAATCCCCACATACTAAGTTGTCATGTCTGACAGCATAAAGAATCAGAGGCCTATCCCAGTGCCCAGCTGCGGTGGCGTACTTCTTGCCTTGCAGACAAAGTTCATTGTAGAAGATCGTAGTGTGACACAGGATCCTTGTTCAAGTGGTTTACTGCTTCGCATGATGCGTAGCTGATAGTGCCCGCAGTGTTCACTGTCTTCTTCGTCCATGTCCAATGCATTTGGCATTAGCTGGAAGTCTAACCATCCGCTTTCCAATGACTTCGTGGTGGAATTTCCTGCTGAAATTTCTTGTTCCTTTCTGGCATCATAAATTTGGAATGTCCACAGAGTTGGTGCCTGACCAGGACCCAGAAAGGATACAATTGCCTTTTCTGGGATTGGGCAGCATCTCTTTCCATCAATTGGTGGGAGATAATATTCAACCATGGCAACAGTTGGCTCTTCTGGGTTGCTGCAAACCTGGAACTTCTGCAAGACCCCACATGGTTCAACATGTTCGAAGACAGCTCATATCCCAATTGCCGCTTAACCGACCAAAGAAGGTGCACGAGTAAAGATATATGATATGGTACTTGCCTGATTGATGAGAGCATCATTAAAGGGTATGAATGTTCCGTAAGGGGACCAGGTTTCCCCATACGAAACTGCAGGTTCTCGGGTCTGGGTGGGGCTCTCAATTCGCACAGAAGACGCCAAGCATTGCCAACCGCTCGAATTTAGCGTGCAATGCCCCCATGCATACCAAATAACCTCGGCTGCGATAAGAGCACGGAGCCACGCGGATCGCATTAGGAAACTTTCGTCCCTAGTTACTTCTTAATAACACAAGACCAGGAACAACATTCTCATCCAGTCCTTTCACTGAAAAGTTTTGCTGTGGTGAGCGGTTCCTGCTGCAGGGGCTGGGCAGCATAAAGACCATCCGGTAAGGACCTCTGGCGAAACCACCCCAAACGCACGTCAGCTCAACTGGAGCCATTCAATAGATAAAATAACACTTATACAAAATCGAAGTTAAATTATGAATTCATATCTTGTGCGGATGTCAATAACAAGCTGTCCACTGGAAGTGTTCTAAATCGGGATGGCAGTCCCATCATGGGAGTCCCATGATGGGACCCATCATGGCATGGGTCACCTATGCCATGCGTCCCACGGGAGACACTTCACGGCGCTTCAGGATCAGGCTCGACAGTAGGACTTGAATACTTCCTAGCTCAAGTCGGGAATGTGAGAGGCTGTACTTCAACACAAACAATAAATGCCCTGATCAAGATATACCGGGAGATGATGAAGACCAGCAAAACTGTTAAGGTCACACGTGGCAGGTCTACTGCTGTTTTGAGGGTTTTGAAGATCCCTACATCATTGTCGCGCAGTCGGGCAAATACTTTCAGCAGACCAGGCTGTCCAACACCATAGGAGCGTGTGCAATTAAGCTGATGGTGTTGCCAAGCCCAGTTGACGTTAAGTCGCTCAGGTTGTTCGGGCAATATCCAACTACCCGAGGCTACTTGCGTCCGAGCGCTGGCTCTCGTTTTGCCAAGTGTTCAGCAAAATCTGCACCTCAGCTTGAGCACTCAAGGGATGTGGCAAACTTCGAAAATTATCGGAAAGGCACCCGTGACTTGGTGCTGCAACGCTGGCCTGGACTAGTTGACATAGTCGACAGGGGTAAAGCACACTATCTCCAACTTTGGCAATAGACAAGAGTTCCTCATCTGCAATGGACAGTTAGGCCTGCGTTTTGCCTTCCGGGCTGAACAGTTGTAGATTTGTTTTGTACATATGTGGGGAAGAGGGCCAAATGTCCTCCTGTCAGAAAGATGACACAGGATATGGGTTTCCATTGTTTTAGGAACTCTTATAGCGGTGCCGCGTGCAGCAAGCTACATAGAACGAAGAGATGATGGCTACCAAGTATGACACTCAATCATTTCAGCAATGATCAGGTATCGCACAGCTTCTAATAGCATGCAGATTCTTGCAGGAACCAAAGCTTGTAATACTACTGGGTACATCACATGTTTCTGCACAGTCAAGGAGTGATGCTCAACGTCTGATTCAGGTGTGTCTCATTATTGCTAGTTGCAGTTTGTCATTAGTGGCAATTCCTCAGAAGGGTACGCTCCACAGGAAGTGCGACCGGGAAGTGTTGTTGTTGAGCTATGCCGTTCTCGCGTCAGTCTTTTGTATGATCGGTCAACTTTGAAGAAAGACCAGAATGGGACCCAAGAGAGAAAGGCAAGCAATCCTTTCAACTTGAGGTGATGTCCTTCACTATACTGCTAATTCAATCAGCCAGCGTGCTAATGATGCACTTGATGATGCGGTGAAATAAGGGTCCGTGAGGGATGATTTCAAGTTTTTGTTGATGGCAATTTTGAAGTCCAATATGTCAAGATGACATCACCCTAGTATTTATGTTGGAATTGAACTGTAGATCTGGGTAGTCGCTGGTACCACATGTAGCACTCTCGCATTGGTTGCCTCGAGCCTACTTTGTAAACATGCACGTCTGAGACTTGACGGTTCTGGTCAGTGGTTCATCATTTCTAGCGGCTGTGGGGAGGACTCTGCAACTGGGAGGGCAGTCAGCCCTTCTTCTGCGCCTCCTTTTAAGTAGACAAGCAGGCAGACTCTCTGACAGATTCGGCTTGGAAATTGGCGCCGACATGAGGGCGGCTCGCGAAGCAGCAGAAGCTGTGGGGGCTCAATTGGTCTTAGGTAGGCAAAATTGGGGATTGCCTCTCATGTCACCTTCACATGGGGGAGTTTGTAAGCTGTCATAGCTGACAAGGGCCAAGCGGGGTTTGAAGTGGGCAGATAGTTGTAATCAGTAGAAAAATGCCATTTCCCCTGTTGTCGTGGTTGACTCGGCATCTGCCAGCTGTCACCGATGCTGGCGGGATGTTAGATTGGCAGCCGTCTTGAAGGCAAAGAGCTTTTCCTTAACCACACTAGAGAGGCATAGGCAAAGTGCTGTCTTCCAGATATATGGTGAGTCTTGCCATTTCACTGAAGCTGAAGGCAATACAGATAAACACTGCTGATATCTCAATGGCTCACATATCCAATCTCAGTTTCTGAGCTTGTATGAAGGGTCAGTGAGCAAGTAAGAACTGTTGTTAGGGCGTCAGCTTTTGCAACCATGGCATTGTTGTGCAGGTGATCGTCCTATTGAGATTACCCTGCAGCGAGCTTGGGACGCTTTATCATGGGAAAGACGGCTAAATTTCCTTATGGACCTTCTCAAGGTGGGAATTATACCTCACCTCTGTGCCACTACAAGTTATTCTTATGTCACAGCAATAAGAGGCATTCTCTTGAGTGTGGTTACTTACCACAGTGTTGCGGCAGGGATCAGATGTTCTCAACCATGATGTGGTTGATGTGAAGGCTTTGGACCAGCTGACAGGGGACTTGGATTTCATCAACAATGCCATAAAAAGCATTTGTCAGGCATACCCGGAGGTCTGAACTGCCTCGTAAATGGCACTCCTTGCACAATGGAGGGGGATGCCCTTGGCCACAAGGGGTTCTGTCTTGGGAGACATGTGAGCTACAAAGGCTACAACTTGACTTCTGAGCCAATGGTTGCTTGGGTCAAGTTGCGGGGTTGATCAGTGCTCAAGTACCATGTCTACCATGGTAGTGTGTTGCCATGCCGTGCTCATCCATTTGGCTTTTACGTTTGTCTGTGTGTGAAAGGAGGGGAGAGAGGGAGAAAGGGGGGGGGGAGGGGGTTGTGAGAGAAGAGGGGGGGGGCAGAGGGGGGAGTGCAGGTGATGGTGGGACGAGAGAGCAAGGAAATAGTGGATGGCATGTGGGGGGATGTGGGGGCATTGTCTTGTCGTGCGCGCGCGCGCGTGCGCGTGTGTATGTGTGTGTGTGTGTGTGTGTGTGTGTGTGTGTGTGTGTGTGGGTGGGTGGGTGGGGGCACAAGTCACAATGCTTGTACTTGGAGCTGATCTCAGTTATTATTTTGGCCTTTTAGGTGAAGGTACTGTCATTATGCATATGCATGTGTCACTAGCAAGAACACAGTTAATGCTGTAAGCAAGTTTTTAAACCTGTGTGCAATGCAGGTGGCACATGCCTTGATTTTTGAGAGGGATCTGTACCTGGCATGGAGTTTAAAGCGATCAAAGGCTGTTAACGCCATGGAAGTTGTGGTTGGAATCGTTGGGGCTGGGCATTTACCAGGAGTTGTCCAACATCTTCATCAGACAAATAATACCCTGCGTTTCAAGGACTTGGTAGGAAGACCAAACGATTGGTCCAAGTCAGGGAGCTGGGCGTGGCAGGTTGCGTTTGACATAGCCTTGGGCTGTGCAATTTGGTATGTTTGGTGCCTCATGCAGGGGAGTGGTATGATATGATCATGTGCAAGTCTTACATTCTTGAAGATGATGATCAGAAGTCTTTTATGCTTATAAGATCATTCCATCTTGTACGGTTCGCTTGCAATTACACCCATCTACCAATGATTATCTTTGTCTGAAAGAAGCGTTAATGCGTTACTTCTCCAGCCTGAGAAAAGCAGGCCGTGGTAGTCAGGTATATTTACTAATGTGTGTATGTTCTGCACAATCCTTGCTTGCCGGGCTGATAGTGACACATATCTTCACTAGTAAAGAGACATACAAGTTAGAACCCTTCTGCATGAAGTTGGTGTACACGACCACTCACGCCTTACTTGCGACGCTTCTGCCACTTCGATAATATGAAGCAGCGTCCGTGCACATCCATTTCAATCACCATGAAGGACCCCTCATGTGGAACCCTTCAGCAAAGACCCTTCCCATACCCCGCTCTGAGACTTGCACTGGAACAAACTCCCCACACTGAAAAAACATAACATACTTACTTTTACACATACATACACTTTACTGGCTCTTGGCTCATAACCTACAGTAACTTACAGCGCTAGCATGAAAACAAGAAGAAGAATGACCATCGTCGAATACCACCAGACGAAGGTGATGGAATGTGCCACGGGGAGCTGCCCATCTATGGTCTGGCGGGAATGCCATCCTCACTGCTTGTCAGAATTTCATCAGATCACTAACCCCGCTTCTCACTCAACTGATCAACCATTTTGGCCAAAGATCTGCAGTAAGCGGCATCATCATGAGCCTTCTTCAGAGCAAAATGCAGTCTCTCAAACTGCTTTTTCTCCCGAAGCAGCATGTCCTCAATGACCTTCTGCATATTTTCCAGTTGATGTATTTTTCGGCGGCTCTCTTGCATTGCAGTCTGCAGCACTTCTTCGGCGGCACCCCGTCGTGGCCTGTCACAACCAAATCAACCTTGGTAACTCATTATCATCCCCACGATTAAACAGTTACTCCGTTCCCACCTTTTCGGTTTTCAGACATGGCATGCACCTGGCACATCCTAGCTTTGATATTTCGCAAAACGTGCAGGGAGACCCGCAAATTCACCCATCACAGTCAAGCTTCACTCAAAAAATAAAACCGCACCCAAGTGCTTGCACAACGCATTCTTGACATGTTGCTTACAGGAGCTGAAGCATAAGACACTGCGTGCAAAACACTGAAAAGGCCCAGGACGTACTCTTCGTTGGCCTTGGGCCCGTCGGTCAGGGCCTCAGTCCCTTGACGCTGGAGTGCAGCTTGTAGGACGGCTGTGAAGGCTGGATTGCTGCTTAAAAGGTTTGGCTCTGCTCCATCAGCAACTTCTACATCGTCAGTAGATGTGTAGGCCCTACAAGAGACGCGGGTTGGTTGTTGAGCCGAACCACGGAGCGCCACATGACGCTAAACTGCGGCCAACCATTGATGAGTATTACTTAGAATAAATGAAACACTACTACCAGTATGGCAGAGGACTAAGACAGTCCCCAGGACACACTCACGGTTAGAAACTAACTCTTCGTACCCCAATCTTTTCCGTGTTGCTTCGGCAAGCCGCAAGTGTTCCCCTTGCCGGAAATCCCAGGCTACTAGAAAAAGATATTTGCATCATCAGGACCTATTGGGCTTGCACCAACGTGTTGGCCCCCGTCCACCAGTTAATCCCGCTTTGGCTACGGCTGATAACAGTAAAACGGACGATGATCGCTTCACGACTGCCAAATAGCACTCGCTCTTAAGTGCAAGGGTCTCTGCATGTACGAAGTGAATACACAAAAATGTGTGACAATTCTGAAACCTCCGACATCTATGCGGAAATCTGAGGCATCTCTCAAGATGCTCGAGCCAGATTAGGAAATCCTCTAAAAAACTCGCTAGCACCGATCTCTTGGCCTCCGTGATCCACCAGACCAAGTATTGCACGCAATACGACTAGTATACACGTCCCCCAAGCTCTTTTGAGGTTAACATCGGGGATGCTATAGCTTGGCATTCCCAGATCACAGGTCTTCTCGGCGTCAATGGACGGTCCGAAACAATTCCTGTCGTTGCAGTCAATCCTTTGCTGTTTGCATTGCTGCATTGTCGTTGGAAATAGCTTAATTTATCTCAGTGGTTTTATTGATTTTGGAATTGCATGGTCCAGGTTTGGAATCTAAAGAAGAACAACAGAAAACTAAAGCTGCAGCAGGTGAAGCTGGCCCGTTCGGCCCGGGGCAAACCGACCATGAAAAGGCCGATCAGTGGGTTCCATACCTTCAAAGAGTTCAAAAGATCCAAGGTGGGAATGTTGCATGATTCAATGAAGTTTCATCCTTTCCTGGCGTGCACATTCGTTTTGTTGGGTTGTGGTGGTGAATAAAAGGGGTATGTTGCGAAAAACATTGAGGGGCAAAATCTGTTTGCAGAACAAAAGCAAAGGAAAGCAGATGAGAAGCCAGCTGCTCTCAGGCAGATAGAGGGGCTGATTGAGAAAGTGGAAGCTAAAACTGGCTTGCATATTTTGCCAGCGCATCATGGACAAACTCACGTGACTAAAGCAGATTGAGCAAGAATGACCCAAACAAAGAAGTGCTTCAGACACTACCGCGTCAGGCTGAAGTATCAGTTACTGCACGAACTGTGGCGCCTGGCACACTCATGAAGTTTTTGTTGAGCGTGCTTCAGTGCCCTTATATTGTCTCATTTGGGAACGGACTTTTGGACAATAGCACCTCACATAGTGGAGGAACCGGCTCTACAAATATTAGGTCGTGATGCTCAGGTCTGCATGCTGTTCGTCACAATTTGGGTTATGGTGGTGGTCCAGGAGCCCACACAGAACAATGGGTCTCTTGTCAACCTTACTTTCAATTGTAGTATGGGCAATGCTTACATGGATTGTTGTGTTTTACTGGTATGTCGGGTCGCTGGGCAGTTGTTTGCACGGGGTACAGAAGTAACCCTAGTTTCGCCGGTCCGTCATACGCGACACGTGACCAAAACGACATGCGCCTCGTGGGCCAATGGGGATGCCACCAGTTTTGCTGTACTGCCCAATGATGGTGGATTTTAGAAATCATCAGTAGTTACTGCGGCTTCAATAAGTCAATTAACGCAAACTTGAAGAACAGTGCTTATGAAAAGCGGTAACTTGAGGTGTGGCAAGTCCTTCGAGCCACACATGCTTACGGTACAATTCTTCGAGCATTGTCAAGTTAGTTACTGTGTCACAGATATGGGCCTGAGATGGATGTACATTATTTGCAAAAATTGTGTGTAACAGTGTCTGTTCATGCAATTATTGTCTGCCTTGGATTACAAAAGGAGTCACATTTTGATAATCCTGGCGGCTCTGCAAAGTGAGCTGGAGGCAACAGTCCAGCATTGTATTGTCCCCAATATTCTACTGATCTCCCAAGAGAAGGCACTCAGACCGGAGAGGTGAAGCACGCACTCCACGGCTGGAAATCAGCTTGCAGAACTGAGTACTTTGGTCATCAATTACAAGGTCGGGGCGACAAAAAGGGAAAACCATTCTATAACTCCCCGAACAGGGAGAGGTTGCGTTGATGTCAGGAGGCATGCTGTTCTGTGAGTCCTCAAGGGTTTAGATACTGGATAGAAAGTTGGAAGCCCCGCAACGGTGGGATCTCCATCGCCACAGAAGGCAGCCTCAAGGCATTAGCTAAACATGGCAATAATCTTGCCAGTTCAAAATTGGTTGAACACTTCCTCTGACAAACCACCGTTAGCCAAACAGAATCAAGAACTACATCGTCAGACCTCTACCACTGTTGTTGCATCATGAGCATCGTCTGGGCGACTTGGTAACATGTAACGACCATGTCCATCCCTTGATGCTCGACTTCCAGAGCTCAAGTGTGCGGGTGCATATTGGAGACCATCAGTTCGGCCTGCAGGGACTCCTTCCCTCACAGCACTTGTCTTCTGAAGAGCTGCTTGCAATTGGTGGACTATTTCTTGCAATAAAGCTGCCTGCAAGTACAGAAAAAAATGGCCTTGTTAGAAGACAACATCACTGCCCATACAGATGCACAATACGTTACTGTGTACGTACCTGTTGGTTCACTGCCTGCACCATGTCATGCGCTGGGTGGGCCTTCTGGGTCTTCTCCAACAACTTGTTTCCAAAAGACCGTATAGTGGTTAGTGGAATCTGGACCTGCATACCATCACCCATGACGCCCTAAGGCCACCTCCGTAACATGATACCATTTGTACAGATCAATACACACTAACCCTAACAGAAATCCATGAATGTAACGATCTATCGGCCCCGTAATACCACAACCCACAACGACGGGGTTCACTTACAAGAAAGGTTTCACTCTTACAATGACAGCTATCGAGGATATCCAATTCCAACACGGCTCAAAAAGGGGTTGATGTAAGACGACTCGGTCCACATGCCCCACCAAGACAACATCAGAAACATTTACATTGACCTGCTCATTATATCAAAAACAAAGTGAAACGATATAGCTGACCCGTTGCAGACCACACAAGCAACCAACAGGGGGTCAAGACATAAACTCACAATGTTCAGCTTCACTGTAAATGACAGCAACGTGCAGTCACCTACCTCTGTAAGGAGCTTTAATGCCTGCCTGCCCTTTAAGACCCTCAACTCCATGGCGTAACTCAGTGACAGTGCATGTGCAACCGGTTCTATTTTGTGGTATTCTGCAATGCCCCCATGACCCATACTGAAGGGGCCCCTCCATGTCACACTTCAGTGCATGCCAAGATACCAATATCCGGATGATTGCTGAGCAACTGTGCACTCTAGTTAGTACCCCAAAGAGGAGCAGAGCTTTCAGATGCTGTTGAAGCACCTTCCGGATGACGAAGCAACTAAAACATCACAGGGTCTCGCTTGACACACCTTCATGGATACTGGGCGGACCAGCATAGCCCTCAATTATCAACAAGCCAGTTAAACAGGGGCGCTCATAGTCATGCTTCATATATCGAGGTACAATTGTCAACCCTTCGGGCCAAGAGGCTGGTCCTGAATGTAAATTTCTTTCGTCCTCCCTTCCTTCAAGAGGAAACCATACTGGAACGGCGTAGGCATCTCCCAACTCCATGATCTGTCCCAAAAACGTTGTGAAGTCCACCGAAATTCAGTCGCCTAGACTACATTTGCCCCCTCCCAGTTTAGGCTAGCCCCTGATGAATGGGTGATCCGTTCATCTTAACGAAGTGATGGCGCCCAGCCCATTTTCTGAACTGGTGTACAAGCCATGATCCAGAGAAATAAGTTCAAAGTACAAACATACCCACGAATGAAGCCGCTTTGAACCTGCTATTCAGGGAGACCTTGGATTCCAGAACCCAACAACAACACCACGTCATCGTTTATCAAACCGTATTTACAACTTGACAGTGCCTTCCTGGAGTGTGGTCACCTTCTTGCCCACTCTATGCAATGCATCTTCAGGGTTCCCAGAGGCCTTATCAAGCCTTACAGTCAACTGGTCATGCTCCCTCGTGCCCTCGGTTGCACACCGTGGTATGCGCTGGAATGTCAAGTCATTGACACGGAATGAGTCCGGGGTCCGAGCAAAGAACTCTGCATTTACATTGGAACCTAGAACGTATGAGAGTAGCTTATACTGGTCATTGCATAACAGCTCGAACTCTCTTGAAAAGCGAACTAATTTGCCGATCTCAAGATCACGGCGTTGTTTGCCTACAAAGACCCAGGCCAACAAGGTCAGAAACCCCCATTTGCTGTGTCTCGGACAACATATACAGCTATCACGGGACTCGGTAGACGATCCCCATACCCTTTGTAACTGTTCCCACCTTGAAAGGAGCTGCTCCTTGCTAGCAATTGGTTTGCTCGTGGTGACCTATGCAGCAAGTGCGTATGACTGACGCCGGCTACGGAGCCCTTGCGACGTAAATTGTTCTGGCCACTCCCGACCCAAAGAAGTTCCATCGGTACTTTGATCATAGATGTTTCCGACCGTCACGCATACTTGCCAGATGACCTTTACACCGTGATGACATGAATTAATAAGAAGTAACTGACGTTGGTAGACTTTCAGATCCACCCCCTAGTACGGCCACACAACACCGCACCATACCTACGTGTGATATTCGTACTTCGAACGGGCCAACAATAGAATCCCCTACAACGTTCCCAAAAACTGGAACCAGACATGAAGCGTGGTCTTAGCATGGATTCTCGTAAACACGTGTATCCTTGCTTGCAAGGAACCTGCAAGCCTTTTGTGCCCGTACATGTCCGTTGCAAGCGAACAGTGCTAGTGGCACCGTGCTACACGCCGAGTCGGGTCACCCCATGCATCAGCTCGTCGGTCTCCACTCGCAGGAAAAGTGAAATAGTATTCAAATACTCGCAACTTTCTAGTTTGGCATTCCGCAATGGCATTACGTATAATAAATTCAAACCCGGACCCCGAGTCACTAGTCGTGACTCACTACACCCAGGTACTCTAATACAGATTTA